>JAZGLO010006682.1:385000-572500 GCA_036873155.1 Biomphalaria sudanica
AAAGCAAACTTAAGACCATGAAAAAAACAGTTGCCCAACTCTAGGAAAGTATTTTTACCTTTACCTTTACCTATCCCTTAGTCTGTTAGACCGTTAGGGCACCAAGCAAGACTCGTCGACCGTCTTCCTCCATTCCATTAGTATCTTATAAATCTAGGCCACATAGACATAGACATGTCTACATGAGACAAGACAGAGAGGTCACGCATGCACAGAGATGAAAATCTTTAGCTCTAAATTAGCTCTCATTCAAGATAACATAACTTGTTACTTTTACTCATACATGACAGTAGATCACAGGCCTATGTAGACTATATCTAGATTCATCATCATTATCATCACCTGTTCCTTGACTCTAGTCGTTGGGGTGCTGTGACAGTGCTGTGACAGTTTGCATAACAAAATTCCTCCCCTTTTCCGGTCAGCTGCTGTTCCTAGCAGGATATCAAGATAGAAGCCGTTCCAGTCTTTTATATTGTTCAGCCAGCCTTTCTTTGTAAATATGTTTGTTTCGTTTCGTTTGACATGTTTCGGATGTTCCTTCAGAGTTGAACAAATAGTTGACTTCCTAGTCCAAACCTCCCGCAGGACCACGGGGGAAGGGAGCGGGCAGTCCAGCGCGCAAACCGCACGACCAGGCAGCCATCCATCCAAATATAAATGTGAACCTAGCTGCCGAAAGAAATGGATGATACATACTCTTTGAACATACATGAAAAGCAGCTCCAGGATGCATTTTTTAAAAATGAGATGATTGTCGAGAGGTTAAGTTTATTTTATTTAGCGTTACTGCTAGGCGGTGTTGTCGTTTCCTGTGTAATTGGTTCGAGCCTTAATCGGCGCAGTCCCATATTTTAATCCCATTTAATTCCCCGCTTTCACTCATTGAAAAATGTGGTCTATGGTGTCATTGGTGATGATTTTCATTTCTGTTCAATGTGTAAGTATCATCCATTTGTATCAGCACCTGGATTCACGTTTATAGTTACGTCTACTCACTGGAGCTTCTATATGTAGCGTATTTATCTTGTCCACTTGTCATAATGAGAGATACACCATTGTTTTATACATGCCTAACGGCTGTCTGTGACGGCTCTTTTGAAATTGTTAGTGAACACAGGAGGCAAGGTGGGGGGCGGGGCTAGCTGAGAATGTGTCCATTGACTACTGGGGTGGTAATTTGAATACGGGCGAATGACTCTGGATCAGAGAAATGTTATTTTTGGACATTCAAATATTTTGTTGAGAGATTAAGTTCGCTTTGCGTTACAGCTACGTGGTGTTGGTCACTGGTTAAAGACTCGGCCGGCGCAGCCCCTTTTTTCGTGGCAACTAATTCACTACTTTCTCTCATTTAAAATTTGTTCCCTGGTGATACTCCCTCCACTATACCTGGACGAGTCTATAAATTATCTTTATAGAGAGATTGCTTATAGTTCTACAGTTTCACTGGGCACGGCACATATCTCGTATGGGAGACAGCCAATGTATATGGCTTTGTCTTCACGAGATGCGGAAAAATATGCAGGTCACAACTGGGTCAGCGTAGTCATGTTAAACACTGAACGTAATCTTCGGAATCGAAGACTTGGCCAATATTAATAATATTATTGCACGATAGATAGCGGCGGTGATGGCGCTGATAGACCTGAAAAGTACTAAACTTGATTTTCTGTCGTTTGAATTTAGCCTTATTGCTCAGAAGTATCCCTCTTCACCAGGGACGGCCTTAGGCCACTGCAACCTATGCGGCTATTTCATAGGCCCGCGCTAAATTATTAAATGTTGTGTAAATCATTAAATGAAAACATTATAGCTTAAATATAATAGTTTTTTTTTCTAAGCTTACAGAACGTCATGTCTTTAAATGTGATGCCTAGGATGCTTCTTTAGCATCTCAATTCCATTGCTAGGATCCTCCTCTCTAGCTTTGCAGTCAGCATCCAATACTCACAATCATATAAAAATGTAGCATGACCTGGGAGCGCATCAGTCTGATTTTGGCGTCGAGGACTATGTCTTTGTATTTCAATATTATTTTAAGGGCTGCTGTGGACTCTCTATTTGGGCCAGTTGTTCATGTTTCGTTCCCTCTGAGAAAAAAAAAAGCTCCGAGATCTATGAAACTACTGACTGACTAGTCAGCTTTTTGCTTGTATCTTGCGGTCGTTCACCATGCAGGAAAGGTTCCTGTGCCAGCGTAGCTGTGGTACGGTAAATAGTGCTTCTAATGTATCAACACAAGTCTCTAGCATTCGCAGAGTACGAGAAAGAAAACTTGAATACACCCTCAATGAACAAATGATTCTGCATTCTATGTTGCATAAACTGGTTTTGTTGGTATATGAAATTGTACTCTTATCTTACCTTATAAAAATTGAAAACATTGCTGCATATTTCTTTGTTTTACAAGTTTGCATTTTTTTTACCTTTAAAAAATATATATATATATATTGTCCTAGTCCAGGGTTTGCGAATTCAAAACTGTTGATTCGAAGCAATGTATTTACTTAGAAAGTAAAGGAAGTTGTTAGCAATAGTTTCATGGCTGTTATATAAAGTGAAATGTTAGTTTAATTTTGGGGAAACGTTTCGTCAGCATTGACGACAACTAAACTCCAGACGTAGCCTACCGCCAGGTGGAGGTAGATAGCTGTGTGCATGATTTGAGCCAGGTATCAACCGAGACGACGGATAATCTCTAGTACAGACTGAAACATTTGGATGTAAATATTTGTGCATATATTTAGGAATTGTTAATCTAAATTGGAGTAAATAGTCATTAGTGAGCGGGTTTGGTTGTTATTTATACTAAATAATAGATACTTTGTTTTACAGAGTCATAATTAGTAATTTTGTAAATGAAAAAATAAAATAGAAATCATTTATAGAGTGTCCGTTAGCGTCTTTTTAGAATACCTTTATTCAAGTCAAACTCCATGCAGCCAGGAACATGATGAAACCTGCAAGGACGCTGATCTTAAAAAAACGGTTCAACCGATTATTTTAGAACTATAACAGTTGATGTATATCACTGAAAGGAAAGAATGAATAGCTCGTTGGCCACATGGAGGAAACCGGAATATAGCAATCTCAATTATACTTTAATGTGTTTTCTTGCTGATAACTAAAATAGATAGTATATACGTTCTCTGTAGGTTTTAGGAAAACAAACACAAAAATACATGTTAATATTTTATCTATCTAAAATCAACAAGATAATTCAATGCGTTTTTTGTTTTATGTGTCACTTGTTTATTTTTTTTTTAGTTTATTTTAGGCTTATCAGGCTTTTTAACATAGAATGCGTTAAAATTGATGATGTACTTCAATTGCCTCTACGGATTTTTCTGTAAAATGTTTCTTAGGGTGGCTAAGCTTGTTCCAAACGGGCTAGGCGTCCATATGCAACCTGAAAGATAGACAAACTTTGGTATTCATCAACACATATAACTTTTAAAAGAAATACGCATACTTAACGTTGACAAATATCTATAGCTTAACACTACAGTATATCTTATCTTATTAAATACAGTATATCTTATCTTATTAAATACAGACAATACTTCTAAAAAGATAATTACGCCCCACGCGCTATGCATCTAGTCATGCATGCTAATCAATGTCTTAAATTCTGCCAAGTCATTGGTTTTCCTGTCTGGCTCAGGTAACCCATTCCATGCTCTAATAGCACTAGGGAAGAAGTTTCAGAACCTTGATTAAGGAATTTGAAAGCAAAATTTAAGAAGAAACAGAAAACAAACATTTAAGTCTAAAACCACGGCACCAAGGACATTGCCATTGTGAGACGAGACAAAGATGTCTTTATCTCCTTTAAAAGTTCAACCACTGTCTGTCATAGGTCAAGAATCATGTCTGCAACATTCTGTCCGATAAAAAAATATTTCTAATATGCCGTGTGTATCTTATCTATAACTCTGCCTTTGTACACCTTATAGGGTATCTTGCCGGTCCCAAGCCAAGTAAAGGAAGAAAGATGATCGCAACGTTAACATCCTCACATCACTCAACTATTGCTACAGAAACGCGAATACACCAAACCAACAAGAACTTGACCAGGAAGGTTCCTTTAGGAAAGAGGCTATGACGTGTAAAAGTGAAAGCCCTCTGGAATCTAGCACACCGTCAAACCTTCTGACGACCAAGACCTTAACCAGGATTGGAATCATTAGAACCCTGTATGATAGCGGCAAAAGAAACGAAGTGGCAAGCGAAATGAGAAAGTACACAATCAAGGTTCTAGGCCTCAGTGAAACACGATGGAATGGAAGTGGTCTAAGCAATCTGACAACTTTGAGCATTATATATTCTATACATGAAGCTCTAGACCACGACCACACACTTCTACTGTCAAGAGAGGCATCAAAGGCTATGATGGGATGGGAGCCAGTTTCCTGAAGACTAATGTCAGCCAGGTTTAATGCAAAGGGAAGAAAACAACCATCATCCAGTGCTAGGCACCAACAAATGCAGCACCAGAAGAAGAGAAAGAAGAATGTTATAACGCTCTACAATTTGTACTAGAAAAAAACACTTAAAATGAATTTCAAGCATATTATGGGTGACTTGAATGCAAAAGTAAGTAGAAACAAACAACACTTATAATGGGAAAAACATGGAAAAACATGATACAAGGAACATGCAATAAAAATGGAGACTTATTTGCTTCATTTTGCGCATTTATTGATTTTATCATACACAGAACCATCTTTCCACACAAAACTATACACAAGACTGTACTACCCCAGATGGTAAAACAAAAAACCAAATTGACCATTTTGAAATATCTCGGAAATGGAGAAGTCTGCTTGACGTTAGGGTGAGACGAGGAGCCGATGTAGCTTCAGGCCATCATCTTCTTACAGCAACAGCGAGGATCAAACTTAAAATCCTTTAAGGATTTTTAAGACAAACCGCACTACAAGTTGAACACCCAGTACTTTGAAGAGCGAGACAAACACGGAATTCTTTAAAATTAAATGTGATGTACTTGCTGGACTAGTGACAGATGAAACCGTTGAGCCGCACTGCCTCACTCTCCAAGAGATATGGAAAAGCACATGTACAGAAGTTTTAGGCAGGAAAACGAAACAACACAAGCAATGGTTCTCTGCGGAGACATGGGCCAAAATCCAGGAACGAAAAGAGCTAAAAGAAAAGATCAACCAATGCCAGAATGAAGAGCAAAAAGTTAATCTTAGAACCCAGTATATATACGCTGACAAATCATGCTAAGTAATGCACAATGGTAAGCTGACCAGCCCATTTCAAGTAAAAACAAGGAGTAAGACAGTGATGTATGCTTTCACCCTTGATATTTTTGCTGGTGATTGATCGGGGCATAAGACAGTTTGTAGTCGCTGAATGAACTATTTATGTTGTCTGTTGTATTTATGTGCATTTTTCTGTTGTGTTGTTTTTATATGAGAAAAGAGTCCTTCTAATCACAACAAATTTCCGTAAGGATCAATAAAGCAGTCTTAGTCTTAGTAGTGCACAAAGTCTGTAAGAAAGAATGCAATCGAGGACAAACAAACGCTTCCTTCATGAATGCAGAAAAGGCATCAGAGCAAAGAGACATGGATAAGTTGTACGACATAACAAGAATTTTAGCACGAAGAAATTCCAACACCAACAAGCTAGTGAAAGTTATCACTATTAATGTTTGACAAATGAATAGATTGTCCGAACACTTTCGGGAAATTGTGAACCGACTTCCTCCTGAATCGATTCCGGACATACCCTTAGCAACAGAAGTAATGGAGGCTAACAATGGTTCTCCTATTATAGGGGGATCATCGAGAACATCAAGGATGCAAAAACGGGGAAAGGCACCAAGCCCAGATGGTATACCAGTTGAGGAACTTAAAACAGACACCAAAACATTAGCTGAAATGCTACATCCACTACTATGCAAGATTTGGGAACAAGAACAGGTCCTTAAAATCTGGCAAAATCTTTGCAAACAAGCCATTCCATATAATTCGGCCTCTAATCAGCGTAATAGTCTGTACAAATGGTGTGATTCTAAAGCCGCTAAAATAGTTAAACTAAATGCAAACGTGTATGGTTATTGGCTCTGGGCTATTCGCAATGCAATCATATATATAGCCTTAAAAGCTTTTCTATTCACTGTTGTCGCATCGATAATTATTTTCTGCTGATTTCCATACACATTGCAATCATGTTTAAAGAATGTTACAATTGTGTGTTTTAGTTCATTATGATTTGTTACTAGATAACGCTTCAGTCGAGCAGGATTTCAAGCTTTCGTTTAATAAACCATTCCATAAAATAACACATTGTGTTTGAACATTAGTGCATTTGAATGGTGTAAATTCGAATTGTAAAATATTCAGCAGCATAAAATAATATTCATCTCTTTTCTAGGGCACATGATGTCAAGCTTTCTGTTTCCTATTATTAACGGCGTGATCGTGTGACAAGCATAAAGACCAACCGCCTTTTACTTTTCCTAAATTACAGCTGAGTTAGACTCAGAGGCGCCTCAAAGATCCCGAAATTAAAAATTTCAGTATTCGAGCCCGGGACCTTCGTTTCGGAAGTAAAGTGCTTTATCACTCAGCCACCGCGCCTCCACTGTAAATGTGTAAATATGTCAGAAAATGTCAGAAATATAGTCTCGACTGCCAACTTACTCCACGTAAGTTCAGCGCTTTCTTGATTGACACATACAAAATATTGTATTGTTGTAACCATTTAACACGAGAAGTACGAGACATGTTGATTCTACATAATGAAGGACTATTGTAGATCCACCTGGAGTGATTTGCAAGTTATTTAAGCCTGAGCTGTCTTGACTCAAGAGAACGTCCTTTGTGCTAATTGTGAACTATGTTGAGGACCTGGGGCGCACTGCGAAGTATGTCGGTGGTCTGTACTGGTATTTAGGTATAAATTACTGGTGTCACTTAAGATAAGACACTTGATAGCTGAAGTCCATCCTTTTCTTGTACTGTAAATAAATACCTCGGCTATTATTAACGCCTAACTTTTGTTGAGTGTTTGCCTTAGAGTTACAACAATATTTTCTGAATAACAGACATTTCAATTTTTATTATTTGGTTTCTGGCCCTCATCGAGCGGATGTTTTCGGTTTTAGTTTGATAATAATTATAATCAATTGTGTAAAAAAAAAAAGGAAAAAAACAATCTAAGCCAAAATATTTGATTTCAAACTTACAGGAAAACACTTTCCGTTAACTGGCCACTTTTGAAAGCTAAAACAAACAAACAAAAAATCTTATTACATTTAAAGATATAAAGTGTCCTGTCTATTGATTCCTACTACGAAAAGAAACACACACACACACACACATAAACAAAGAAACAAAAAGTGAGAAAAGGAAACTAAAAGAAACATAGAAGGAAAAAAATCTTAAAAAGAAACAGAAAAAAAAATCTAGAAGAAATATTAAAAGATAAATGAAAAGTACGAAAAATGAAAAAAGAAAAAGTTTATAAAAATTGTATTATCAACATTATAAGAAGAACAAAAAGATAACACCGAAAGTTTGTGTTTTTAAACAAACTCAGATGCGGTATTTCAAAAGTCCTTACTTCAAGCAGTTAATTTGGTAAGCCTTAAAGAGACATGTTTCAATAACTTCCGTCCAGGAATAAGAAACTATAATAAGCACTTTTAACAACGACTATTTTTCTTATAAAGACATATCTACAGATGTGAGCCTAGCCTAAAAAATGTGACTCACTATGCATCAAATTGTTTGGTTGACAAACCGACAAATGGGTATTTGAATGGCCAATCTCTTAAATCTGACCTCAAAGTCTAGTTTCAAAGTGGCCATTGGAATAAAACAGTTAGGCCTACAGATACAAAGGAAGAAATGTATCATACAATCCCGAATATATAGTAAAAAAGTAAAGTTTCCCTTTCAGATCTTGCGATCTATGAGGCAGATGATGTTAAGATTATTTGTTTCTATGGCTTATGGTTAACAAGCTGGGTGTTATGTGGCCAGCACAACGACCAACAGCATTTACTTTCCCTAACTAATGTATGGTATCTATTAGAGTTAAGTAAACTCAGGGGCGCTCTAAAAATCCCAAAATTCAAAATCCCAGTCTTCACCGAGATTCGAACCCAGGACCACAGGTTCGGAAGCCAAGCGCTTAATCACTCAGCCAACCTCCAACCCCCACCCCAAAAATATCATGTTCCAAAAATATGTACACACAAAGTGAATAGTCTTCTTCAAATTAAAAAAAAACATTAATGATATTATTATTAATTTGTACATCAGAATAATTAAAGACCACAGGTTCGAAAATGTTCATGCTTTCAAATATCTAGGAAGTACAATTGATTTAAAAATGACCTACTAACAGAAATAAAGGAAAGAATAGCAGGAGGCAACAAAGCATTTTATAGCACCTAATATTTACTTAAGAGCATAAAAAATATCAAGGAAAACCAAGAAAATGATACATAAAAGCATAATAAAACCAGCAGCAATGTATGCAAGTGAGACCAGCACAACAACAAGTACAACCAAAAATCTACTAAATACTTGCAAATGAAAAATTCTTAGTAAAATCTAAGTAGCTATACAAGATAAAACAGAGTGAATGACTCACACTTACCATGAGATATATTAGTTGTATGATAACCCACCGATAATTAATGACAGAAATAGTTGATGCACTTATTTTTTTTTTTATTAAACAATATCCAGAAAAACTCTATAGGCAATGAAAAATAATTCAATTTCGTTTAGCGTTTATATGCTATGTATTTACAAAAATTCGAAACAACTTATTATTAATCATGAGTTGTTTTTTTCTCAAGCAAGAAAATTAAATTAAATATTAGCTAGAAGAGTAATACTAAACATTCATTTGCATTTTTTTTCACGAAAACCTCCGGAACAACATATTATAAATACTTAAGACTCTTGCAAAGTTTTGGAAGGAACCTTAAATGTTAGATCTAGACGTGACGGACAGACAGACCAACCGACAAAACGCACTAAAGTAATCGACTTTTATCCTGATAGAGGCACTAAACAAAAGAATAAATACAATTTATTTAATTATTTTTTTTTGTTGGAATTAATTTAATACTGTGTCGTCATGGCCTTCACGCTATTGCACGAATATCGCCGCAGAATAAGTCGATTTAAAAAAAACATGTACATACAAAGTGCATTATCAGCCTTTATAACAAACATAAATGTTTTATTTTAATTTTAGCAGCTAGTTGACCAGAAAAAGACATATATAACTAATATTTATATTAGTTGTGAACATTTCTGGTACATTTTATGAATATATTTGACCAAATGATACTGAAAATACATAAAAAATATATTTCTTTGTTAACATTTTGTACACAGTCTCCTTTATATTTATGTATTGTTTTAGAATTGGTGTATTTTAATGAAAAAATATGCTTGCATAATTAATTTAAAAACTAAACGGTTTGCTTTTACAAAACAAAAAGTAGCAGTTGCATTTATTTCTTGGCACAGCGCATGATGAAATGATATTTATCTTCTATTTTTTTGACATCTCAGTGTGACAGACGGACAGACGGACATTTCGTGCAAACTAATATCGGCTTTTGTCCTAATGGGGCCGCTAAAAAATTCAATTAATCAATTAAGTATAAGTAATTAATTATTTTGTGTGATATCGAATAGTGGAAATAATTTGTACATTATTAAATATTATATTTTAAGGACGGAATAATGTCCCATTTGTAAGCTTTCATGTTTTAGCGGCCACCGAAAGGGGAAAAGACGCTATTAGTTTTGTGTGGCTTGTCCGTCCATCTGTCCGTCTGTCCCGTTTAGATCTCAGAAATTAGAAGAGAAAATGAAAATCGGACATCATGATATTTTAGATCATTCAAAGTTCTGATGCAACGGCTACTTTTTTCTTTTCCGAAAGTGAACCATCTAATTTTTAAAATTATATATGCAAGCAGATTTCTTAAAAATTTACACCAGTTTTCAATGAAAAACTTTAGGGGAGGTAAGTCTTATTAAAAAGTTCACAAGCTTTTTCATTAATAAAACAACTTCATTCATAGTGTTAAGGCTCCTGCACGGTGTTGAGATTTGAACTATAAGTCCGACTGAAGTCAAATTACTTCGGTAACACCGGCGACAGGCCAAAACAATCAAGATATGTAGTCGACGCTGATGTTGGTCTACAACTATGTTTAATGATCAAGAAGGGAATCGTCCGATGTCAACTAGGTCGTAAACTACTTCTTAGTCTTGCTGTGTTAGGAAAAGCGTCTTGTCTCTATCAAATCCTAGAGCTTTCTTACTTTGTAACCAACTTTACGTCATCGTCGCTAAGTAAAAGTCTCCCCCTATTACCGAAGCAAATAACTAAATCCTAACCATGTCATAACAATAGATTCGCGCATTGGTATAAAACATTATCATCAAAGGTCACAATGGTAAAAGTGTCAATGGATCATTATAAAATATAGTTTCCATTAATTAACTCGTTGAATAGAATACTGATTCAAATATTATTTTTTTAAAATAATTTTGATACGAACTTGGTTTTAATTGTAAGTTTAAAAAAAAACAAAAAAAAACCTAATTTTTACCGCGCAGTTTTCACACATCATCATTAGGCTATACACATGACAACAATCTTAATCTAAATTACAATAAATGGAGACCAGATCTACATAGATCAATATACGAGTTCTAGTCAAGATTCTATATCTGGACTTAGATATAGAATAAACTTAGAGTCTTAGATCTAACTCTAGATCTAGACTTAGACTTAGATAAAAACAGACTTAGACTTAGAATGACTTAACTCTTAACTTAGAGTAGACTTATACTTA
The DNA here is from genome assembly GCA_036873155.1 of Biomphalaria sudanica. Taxonomy (NCBI): domain Eukaryota; kingdom Metazoa; phylum Mollusca; class Gastropoda; family Planorbidae; genus Biomphalaria; species Biomphalaria sudanica. The sequence continues at coordinate 395,877 of JAZGLO010006682.1, forward strand.
GATTAGTAGTTAAATGTAACTCTAGATCTAGACTTTAGACTTTGAGATCTTTTTCTAGATCTAGACTTAGACTTTGATCTTGAATCTAGATTTAGATCTAAAACTAGGTCTAGAGTCTAGATCTAGCTAGATCTATGTCTAGTTTGTATCAAACTGGAAATATAAGGAAAGATTTCAAATATATCGTATATTTAAATATGTGTTCCATAGCGTAGTGGTTATCACATCTGCCCAACACGCAGAAGTTTCTTGGTTCGAGACCCAGTTGATTTTTTTAAAAATTATAGTTAATAAATATTTCTACATTGGTTTGTGAGTCACATCCTGTAAAATAGATATGCATTTTTTTATTTTTTTTAAGTATATTTTTTACAGCATAATATGTTCTATCCTTTACCAATGTCTAGATCTGTCTTTCTGTCTCTAGGTGGACAACTTCAGGGGCCGATTTTAAGTTTGTGTCCACACAAACTGTCTTTGTAACCTTGTTTTTCAATGATTTTTCGCTTCTTTCTAATTACTTTTTTGTTTTGAGATCTTAACATGACAGATATATTCACAAACGGACAACACAAAACTAAATAGCTGAATATCTATTTTCGGAATCCGCTAAGAAAATAGAAAGAAAAAAAATTGTGAACTTACAAGCATTTCAATGGAGAGCAACAGTGCAAAGTTCGCATACACTTTACTCCAGGATGTCTACACGGTCTAAAATACAATCATTTCAAGTGCTTTACAAACTTTAACTATATAACGTTGTGTCTCTTTTTATGTTATTTTGTGTAGATTAATAAAAGGACCCCTTATCTTATCTTATATAATACAGACGTTACTTCAAAAAAGAAAATGATTACGTCCTACGCGTCATGCATTTAGTCACGCATATTAACCAATGACTTAAATTCTGCCAAGTCACTGGTTTTTCTGGCTAGCTCAGGCAACCCATTCCATGCTCTAATAGCAGTAGGGAAGAAGGAGTATTTGTACAAATTTGTCCTAGCATATGGGACAAGGAATGTGCCTTTATTTTTGTGTCTTTCAGAGTATTTTATTAAATTTTGTTTTTGTATTTGAAGATTATGGTTCAGTGTTTTATGTATAATTGCTACTTTACTTTTGAGTCTTCTGTCCTGTAGGCTTTCTAAATTTAGTGATTTTACTAATGGTGTTACCCTAGTCAAATGTGAATATTCGTTTATTATGAATCTCACTGCTCTATTTTGTGTTTGTTCCAGTTTCTTAATGTTTTCTTGAGTTGAGGGGTCCCACACGGTGGATGCATATTCTATTATTGACCCCTACCTTCAAGGCCGGCCCTAGCAGTTGTGGGATCTATGCGAAACGGATTACTCGGGGTCCATTGTAGGTAGGAACAAGGATAATAAATGAAAATATTTTTATTAGAAAATGAATTCGTTTTGCATTGTTTTCATTCTTTACTAAGTACAAAAGCATGATCAAATTTACTTCACTTTATGAGCCTTGCATGCAGCGAAGTCATACAATAAATAAATATTATCAAAATTATGTTGCCTAAATTGATCTAGCACAATCGCAAGATTTGCAAAAGTGTTCAATCTATCTTCGTGAATTGTTGACATCAAGTAATTCTTGATTAGTTTGAGGCGCGAGAAGCATCTTTCACCAGGTGCCACAGTCTCGAGTATTTCTAAAAGTATTCTAAGTGCAACAAAGCAGTGTATCTTTCATTAGTGGACATATAAGCTAATATTGCTATCAGGATTTGGCGATATTTTGTAGAATATGCCTTAAAGATTTTCTTTTATCTGCTGACTGTTCTGCTGATGACTTCAATGCTAGTAGAAGATCGCTGTAAACTTGTGCATGTCGTTACGCTAAAGACTATAGAAGCTGACAAGAAACCCAAATAAGTTGTGGTTTGATTTCAGCTGTTTAAATCTCGGCTGCAAAGATTGAATTTTAGTGTCCAAAATTATGTTGAAGCAATGTATCTTGTAGTCGTCTTCAGCATTTCCAGGTGTGAAGTTTTCCACAAATATATCATACTGCTTTTTTCTTTCGAGTTTGGCTGGAAATATTACAATAACCTGGAAAAACCTATCATTAGCGCGACGCCTATGAAATTGTAATGCCCACTTCGGCCACAAAGGTATCAGTGGCCTAAAGGATGGCCTTGATTATTCTACTCATATTTTCAAAACATGTCAACATATTTTCAATTAACCATCGAGCACCTCGGAAAATGTCATTCTGTTTATAATTTGCATTATTGATGAAAAAACAAAAATTCATTCATTATTAACAAACATCCAAAAAAGGACAAGAGTCAATAAGCCTTGGGATTCTGATAAATGCATATATGGCTCCGACAAGATTGCCTCGGGTCGCTGCCTGGTCGTGCAGTATAGGCACTGGGCTGTCATTCGTACATATCGATGGTCATGGATTCAAACCTTGCCACTGTTTGGACTTGTAATTAGATTATCTTCCACTCTTAATGAACATCCGAAACATGTCAAACCTTTGACGAACAAACATTCGACAATGCCTTAGCTCCACAAACACTTCCTGTTTTCGAGAGCTGAATGGGTCACATCAACCAGGTAAGCGCTATGAAAACCTGGTCATGCATTAGTTTAACCTTACTGTAGTGGTACAACCTATATAAAACACACTTCAACACTTACGGAGTATCACCTGCCAAAAAAAAATAAAATAATAATAATTAATCTAACAACAATGAAGCTGGATACTTTTTTATTATTAATGCCTAGTAGTTTATTTTAAGAATAGTTTGGAAAAGGTTTGGGCTATGGGAGACATGCTTCTTTCTGCCTTAAGACCTTTCGTGCATCCTCATAGGACGTTGTATTGCTTCGCTATTTGCTCATTTACCATATGATTTGGTGACACGATCTCCGTACAAACTATTCTAAGAGATTCTCTCAGGCTATCTCCAAACGGAACACTGCTTCATACCTTCACCGTGCCATGACCGGCTTATTCTGAAATCTCACGAATGGTAACACCTCTCAGAGAAGAAGCTGAAGAGTCAGCATCATCATCATCAACATCAAACTCCATTTTGAGTGAAGGCTTGAGAGGTTAAAATCCTCTCTTGCAAAAGGTATAGACAGAAACTATTGCATACATATCACCATTCAGGTCGAGAATTTTTGGTTTCCCAGACCTGTCGAGAGGGAGATCAGCAAGTCAGGCTGTTAATTAAAAGGAATATGAGACATGGTTTCCTCTTTTTCCCTGCAGCGGAGGCAACGTGAGTTATTTGGAAGATGTGAGAAATAAGAGCAGTCAGGGCGTTTAAATTTTCATCCACAATACGTGGCCTTTTTGAAACTTGTCCCAGCATTCAAACCACTTTTCGATTGCTGCTAGAGCATAAAAAAAACGCACATTCTGCTTGGTGGGTGGTATTAGCCCTCACTGGTAGGCCAAGGTGTCAGCCATGGTCTCGCAGTCACACCTACGTTACTCGGTACTCACTGCATTATTACAGGGGTGCCAAAGCGTGGATTAATCCCTACCCATATGTGCTGAAGAATTAACTTGAACAGCAGACCCGATGCCATCTGAGTTACAATATATATATATATTGTTTTATTATGTACTGTTGGAGGCGAGTTGTCTGAGCGGTAGAGCACTTGGCTTCCGTACCTGGGACCGGGGTTCGAATCCCGGTGAAGACCGGGATCTTCGGGCACAGAGTCCACCCTTCTCTAATGGGAGCCTGACAGTCAGTCGTTGGTCGGTTGTTCGTTGTGCTGGCCACATGACATCCTTGTTAAACGTGGGCAATAGAAACATATGACCTTTACATTGTTTATAGACTTTATGCACTGATAGGCATCCGCAAGGATGTCATTGTGGAAGTGGTAATGGACATAAGCTCTCATATACCAGTAAAAATGCTTCCTAATGGTGGGCGTCTCAAATAGCCTTTGACGACCAGTCCAACTCCTGGTCTTCACGTGTGGTTCAGATATTGAGTCAGTCGGAACTGTTTTTACTAATAGAATAAGCGACGAAGGCGAATAACTGGCGCCTAAACCAAAAGCTTCGAACAGGATGGCTTGTTAGCCATGGCTGGCTACCCAACTACCAGAACTAGGATAATAAAAACTAAAATCACTTCTGCCTTGCAGGTATACCCAATAATGGGGAGTGCCTCGGGAGCTACAACCTGGCAGAGCCTGTGACGCCGCTGACCCCTTACTGTATCAGCACTTGCAATTCCTTTAATAAGTGAATAAGTAGATAACAGCCAATACTAGACAATTGGCATCAAACACATCAACAACTAAAATGTCACTCTGTACATCACCGTACAAAAACTCTACTGTCTATCTTTCTGGACTCGTACATCAACACCTGAGGACTCAACCAGGACCGACTTCATGGCCGACTAACAGTCCCGGTCTCAACGCTCTCCGGTCTTGAACTGCCGCTTTCCTACACACTGTGTCTCTCGTACAAGCAGGCTTTCGATCACATGACCATAACATTGGTCATATTTGCGTGTAATCGTGTAGTCATAGTACTGTCCCTTGTCCATGGCCCCGCTGACCTGAGTGATTCACGTGTGTGTCAGCTGAGCCTATAGTTAACCCTTTTGCGCCACCAATAGGGTCATAACAATATTTTACTGTAAGCCATTGACTCATCTGGACGCATCCATTGTCTTCAAGACAAAAGGAGGAAGGAAGGAACTGATATGTGGGCGACATAATTCCAACCATAGCTAATGCCCAGGCATTCATCTCATTTCCATGAGATAATTCATGAAGGAGGCCATATTTTTATTCATTTGTCTGTTACGAATGTTTTTTCATGTTATAATATATGCCTTTATATTATGAGCTGATATGTCAATAATGCACAAATAATGTATAGTGCTCATTAGATGAAAGAAAGGCCATTGCCAGTGTCTAGAGTAGTCAGAGGTAAACAAAATTTCATTTAGTCCCTATATCAGTGTACTTTGAGGACATTTTCTGGTGATGTGGCAGGAGTACCACCCTCTAACAGGTATCGAATAACTTCTTGGGAATGTTAAAGTCCTAGAAGTTGTCTACAAGTACCGTTGACACTATCCCTTCAGCTTTTAGATTCAGAGGATATATTGTTATGTTTGTTAACTTTCATAGTCAATTTATCAACAAGTTTAGTTTCTCATATTTTATATATAAACTTTCTTTTTTTTTTGTGCGTGTTTATGCTGTAAATCAGTGGTACTGTTATGACAATCACATAATCAATTTAAAAAAAAAAAAATAGACCTAGTCAATTAAAATCCATAGTCTTGTCAGTCAAAAAGTAATAATTAGTTAGCTCAAAAAGCCTCCAGTGGTGTGTACTTACGTATTTTATGTATTTACGGAGAACATTCGTAAGAGTCAGGTGCTTATGTATACATTTCACAATATAATTATGGCGACCTAGATAGACAGATTCTGACAAAGCTAAGCAACTCTGTGTTTGCCACAATGTAAAGGTTTCCAGCCTTAAAACGTGCTAAAAAAGTACTTCTCTTATTTTATAATAATAATGATTACTAGTAAACAACTCTAGACTAGATGTGACTTTTATTTCGCAGACATTCGAGTCTTTAGAAAAAGAAAACAAATAAAGTGTTTATACGTAATAGACTTACTTTTTGTTTCCTGTACAAAGGCTAGAACGACAAGTAAGGTTAGCAGCACTGGAGATTTCATTTTTAATTGGGAACTGTTTTTATATAACTGCACTGGGGAATGATATTTTAAAGAATATATATATATATATATATATATATATATACATTATATACATATATATGTTTGTGTATGTATGAGTGTGTGTGAGTTAGTTTGTGTGTATGTGTGTGTGGTGTTGGGTCAAATGAGGCAGCTATTGCACGAAGGCATCTACATCAGGTTTTGTTCGGACGGAATGTTTAGTGTTCGACACTATTCTGCCTCAAAGTAACACTCGGGTGGAGACGATCGCTAGAGCAAGTGATTAGGCTAAAGGAATAGCAAAACAAAACTCATGTGGGAGTGTCCAAGAGAGCTTTTCCCATGACACGGAGCGGAGTTCAAAGAGAGCTTCTACATCCTTGTTGATAACCCAAGCGCCGTTCCTCAAGGGACCGTTACACTAATGTACGGTTAGCTTGGTACAACATAGGAAATGGCGGGGGTTCTCGGTGTGCTTGGGTCAAGAAGGTAAAAGGCACAAGAAATATCTTATATATAAAGAGGAAGTAAGAATAACTAAATTTACTTTTAGTCACTAGTAACTTGAAGTCAGTTGAGTCAAGTAGTAACTTGAGTTGAGAGTAGTCACGAAGTCAGTAGACAGAACACATATTTTTAGAAGTTGTTTTCTGTACTTAGAGCTGGATACATATTATTGAAGTTTTTTTTTTACCCGCTGTGGTGCGGAAGTTATTTGTATTCTAGAGGACTTGTACTATATCGTGCCCGCAGTTAAGCGGATGTAATTATATTTCAAATAAGATTATCTTTATGTAGCTACCAAGAAGTTGCAGTATATTATTATTGAATAAACCTTATATTTGTCTGCTAAAGATGAACAAAAGTCTTTCTATACCATTCATGTTCGTTACGTGTTAAGTGTGTGACTCTAGGACACACCAACCCAGCAGTCTTCAACATGACACACATTGATAGCAACCACGTCGTTTGTATCGATATTGTTTGGTCAGTAAAGTAATTACATTTGAAATAAATCTACACTAACAATAAAAAGCATTTATAAAAAATAAAAAGTGGGAAACGACCTGAATTCGAACTCGGAATTAAGCCCTCCCAGGGAGATCTTATACGCAAGTAAGCTTGCTTAGTTATCCATTGTTCTTATAGTCTAGTCCCTTTTTTCCGTGTTCTGTTCACTAAGACTCAGACGACGACCTACATAAATCCATCATTCAGCTTGTACCACCACCTCAGCCAAGTACAATTTCTTTTCCTTGTTGGAGATACCCAACAAAATATTTAATTACCAATAGTTAATACAAAAAAATAAGTATAAAAACTATATTAGAAACTAATTTAGTTGGACCTCTTCAAGAATTTATCGACAGGTTCATGACCCTAAAGCTGCATTTTACAAAACGGAAAAAAAACACTTTTTCATTGTGAGCTGTTACGCACCCACCATGACCAACCCGGATAAAGTCAAATCAAAGTTCTTCTGCGAATTAAACTCTACCATACTTGATATACTAAAACAAAAGTGCTACTCTTTCTCGTTGTCTTCATTGCTAGAGTCGGCTCAGACCTACACATCTGGAAAGGAGTGTTAGGCAATTTCCGGATAGGTCAGTGCAACAGCCCTTCAAAGTATCAAACGGGGTAAAACAGGGCTGAGTCCTAGCACCCATACCGTTCAGTATTGTGTTTTCCGCTTTGCTGACAGATGCATTCACAAATAGAGAAAACAACGGAATAAATATAACATACAGATTTGATGGTAGCCTTTTCAACCCGAGGCGGCTCAAAGCAAAAAAAAAAAAAAACCACCAGTAATCAGACACCTGCTATTTGCGAACGGCTGTGTCCTAAAAGCCTGCTTTGAAAATGAGCTGCAAAGCATCGTCAGTGACTTTTCAAGAGCACGCTCAGACTTTGGCCTCACTATAAACACAAACAAGTCTGAAGTCTTATATCTGCTTGTTTCAGATAAAGCCTACTCGGATTCAAGCATTGAGATAAATAGACATGATATAAATGCAGAGGACAAATTCCCCTAATCTTGGCAGCACATTCTCCAGAAACGGAAAAATCGATAATAAAATCGACCTGCGTATCACCAAGACCAGTGCATTCTATGGCAGACTGTCTTTAAAATGTTTAGAACAGAAGAGGTATCAATACAAATACAAAACTAGGGGTCTACTAGCTGTCATGCTCAAAAATTGCTTTATGTCTTAGAAACGTCGACAGTGTATAGAAAACGTCCAAAATACTAAACAACTTCCACATAACCAGGTCTAAGATGAATATTAAATTTTAAATGGCAAGAACAAATATCACATACAAAATACCCTCGAAAAGTAGACCTGCAAAGCATCCACACAATTCTGATGCAGTCCCAGCTGCGATGCGCAGGACACATCTGCAGAATGGAAAACCTCTGCATCTCTAAATGACCGCTGTGAGGCGAATTAAGGAAAGAAAAGCGTTGTCAAGGTGGGCAAAGAAAACGGTTTAGGGACAACCTCAAAGTGGGCTCACATAGAGCTCACCATCCACATGAGTAGGCACAAAACCCCAGTGTAAAGCCCTAAGTCCTTTGAGTAACAAGAGCGGTTATCATCGAACTACGATGGAAGAACAATATATATATTTTTTTAAACTCGATTTTTATTTTGCTAGGTAAAAGCAAATAATTTTGCATAATTTCAGCTTGATCCGAGATTGGGTGTTGGAGAACTATAACATGTAGAAACATTTTTACCAGTCAGGCAGACAGACAAAGTGAGTTGATATATGCTTATTAAAAGGTTTTAAGAACTATATTTCTTTATTTAAGGAATTTGATAGCTCAGCACAGAAGTTGATATAGTCTATGTAACATTTAAGTGGTATGTCGGTAGACTGCTCAAGTATGGGGGCCCGAGTTGAGAATCTTGGTGAGCAAGACCATTTTTTTTTCAAGATTTGACTCAAGCTGAGCTGTGTTAGTTGAACGCCTAAATTGAACACAAACACTTTATTTCTCATGTACGCTTCCATATAAGTCCACAATATAGATTGTGCCCATAGATATAAATAAATATAGACTGGAAAAAGGAAGTAACTTCATGTAACTTGGAAACATGTATATCTATTGTATTCGGATTTCCGAATAATGAAAAATTGCTTGATTTCACGCTGAGAGATTAAAAAAAAATACTAGTGAAAATATTATAATGCTTATATAGGTTACGGCTGAAATAGATATGAATACTTAACTTTTATACTGCTCATAAATGCTGCATAATAAAGTACACAAAATTGCAAGTTACAAATTTTCGTTTCATAAAACTCTTTAATCGGCCAGTCTATATTTATTTATGTTTATGATTGTGCCTGAATACTGTGTACATTCGATAGAAGTATGTTAAACTAAAGAGCACTGAACATGCTATAAAAGTAGACAACAACGGAGCGCCCCTAACATGTTGTCGGACTATGGAAGACCTGATAATAAAATACAATTACATAAACACATCCTAAACACTTACATCAACTCGAGCTAATTTTTTGAAATGTGAACACTGTTAGCCGTGTAAGATGTCTGCACAATCTTTAAGCTTTTATACGGAGCTAATTACGTATGTAAATTTGTGAACAGATGCAGCCTATAGCGTTTAGAGGAAGAATCTCCTCCACCTTGCAAATATCAGACTAAACCGATTAGATATATTATATTCGTTTTAGTGCAACGATTGAGCATTAAAAAAAATCTGCAGAATACCAAATGTGGGCAAATTACTACCTTTAAATTGCTTTAATATTAATCGATATTTATAAGGTACCGTAGTTATTGCTATAAGTGGCAATTAAAAGAATAACCCTAGTCCTATGAAAAGCTTCCAACGGTATGCGTCTCAAATAGCCTCCGACACTTAGTTCAAAGTTTGGCCTTAAAGTATGACTCAAATAATGAGTCCGGTCGACGTGAAGTAACTGGACAGGAAAATTGGTAAATCGACCCATATATATATATATATCAATACAATTGCTTGGAGTAAATTTTCTTTATATTTTGTTCAAAATTAATAAACCCAAAAGTTCAAATATCCATTAATTTGTTTATTACCTATGGTACTTCAATTGACTTAAACAAGCGCTTTAAGTTGCTATTTCAGATTTCCAGGAGCTCCTGGTGAATCAGAAAATCTGTTATAAAACGGTTTAATTTAATAATTTACACCTAGAATTAGCGTGGGTCATATGAAAGCGCGGGTCTAACTGCGGTCGCATAGGTTGCAGTGGCCGTAGGCCGTTCCTGCAAAATAGCGGCGTATGCTACGCCGTGGGTCGGCTAGTATTTTTGAAATCTTCTTTTTATAAAATAACAAAAACATTTGCATTAATAATTCAATATATATGGTATCGCGCCGGCTGTGATATAGTCGCACGTGTTATTAACCAGAATAGTAAATAGGTGTAAACATAGAGTATTAGTATGAAACAAATTCTTGCATATTTACTTTAGAAAATCAAAAGATTCGATTCAGAAGAAGAAAAAAAAAGGTAGCCTTTGAAATGTCTAAAATATCACGATGTCAGATTTTCAATATATTTTCTAGTTTCTGTGATCTAATCGGGACGGACAGACGGACGTACAGACCGCACAAAACTAACAGTGGAGCTTGCCCTTTCATGGGCAGGTAAAAATAGATATATACTTTAATTTTTTCTCATTAAAAAAAAAACAAAAACAAAAGAAAAAAAAAAACAGAAGTTTATTAGTGTCTATTACTTTAGCAGAGGCGCGGTTGGCTGTGCGGTAAAGCGCTTGACTTCCGAACCTGGGGTCCCGGGTTCGAATCCTGGTGTAGACTGGGATTTTTTTAATTTCAGGATCTTTGGGCGCCTCTCAGTCCATTTAACTCTAATGGGAAACTGACATTTGTTGGTGAAAAATAAAGTAGGTGTGCTGGACACATGACACCCTCGTTAACCATTGGCCACAGAAACAGATGACCTTTAGTATGCCATTAGATCGCAAGGTCTGAAAGGGAAACTTAAAAAACTTGTAATACAGACGTTACTTCATAAAAGAAGATGATTACGTCCTACGCGTCATGCATCTAGTCATGCATTTTTAGCCAATGAATTAAATTCTGATCATTATCAATTTAATCTACGTTATTTTAATATTGACGTTTTTTCTCACTTCTGCTTCTTCTTGTAGCCAGCTGTTTAGCTGGTGACTGTAAGCTCTTTTGAAGTTCAATTGTGGTAATTGGGTCTGTCTAATAATGAATTAAAGTGGAGTATTCAAACATTGTCTGTTTCATAAGGGTTTTCTCAGTGTCTATGGAAGGATACTCTCACAACTATAGTCCACGTCTATCTATTCGCAAAGATTGTTTCAGATAAATAGGCTACACAAAAGTTTATGAATTTATATCTATCGATGCATCTATCTATCTATCTATCTATCTATCTATCTATCCATGCATCTATCTATCTATCTATCTATCTATCTATCTATCTATCTATCTATCTATCGATGCATCTATCTATCTATCTATCTATCTATCTATCTATCTATCTATCTATCTATCTATCTATCTATCTATCTATCTATCTATCGATGCATCTATCTATCTATCTATCTATCTATCTATCTATCTATCGATGCATCTATCTATCTATCTATCTATCTATCTATCTATCTATCTATCTATCTATCGATGCATCTATCTATCTATCTATCTATCTATCTATCTATCTATCTATCTATCTATCTATCTATCTATCTATCTATCTATCGATGCATCTATCTATCTATCTATCTATCTATCTATCGATGCATCTATCTATCTATCTATCTATCTATCTATCTATCTATCTATCTATCTATCGATGCATCTATCTATCTATCTATCTATCTATCTATCTATCTATCTATCTATCTATCTATCGATGCATCTATCTATCTATCTATCTATCTATCTATCTATCTATCTATCTATCTATCTATCTATCTATCTATCTATCTATCGATGCATCTATCTATCTATCTATCTATCTATCTATCTATCTATCTATCTATCTATCGATGCATCTATCTATCTATCTATCTATCTATCTATCTATCTATCGATGCATCTATCTATCTATCTATCTATCTATCTATCTATCTATCTATCTATCTATCTATCGATGCATCTATCTATCTATCTATCTATCTATCTATCTATCTATCTATCTATCTATCTATCTATCTATCTATCGATGCATCTATCTATCTATCTATCTATCTATCTATCGATGCATCTATCTATCTATCTATCTATCTATCTATCTATCTATCTATCTATCTATCTATCGATGCATCTATCTATCTATCTATCTATCTATCTATCTATCTATCTATCTATCTATCTATCTATCTATCTATCGATGCATCTATCTATCTATCATCTATCTATCTATCTATCTATCTATCTATCTATCTGTCTATCTATCTATCTATCTATCTATCGATGCATCTATCTATCTATCTATCTATCTATCTATCGATGCATCTATCTATCTATCTATCTATCTATCTATCTATCTATCTATCTATCTATCTATCTATCTATCTATCTATCTATCGATGCATCTATCTATCTATCTATCTATCTATCTATCTATCTATCTATCTATCTATCTATCTATCTATCTATCGATGCATCTATCTATCTATCTATCTATCTATCTATCTATCTATCTATCTATCTATCGATGCATCTATCTATCTATCTATCTATCTATCTATCTATCGATGCATCTATCTATCTATCTATCTATCTATCTATCTATCTATCTATCTATCTATCTATCTATCGATGCATCTATCTATCTATCTATCTATCTATCTATCTATCTATCTATCTATCTATCTATCTATCTATCTATCTATCTATCTATCTATCTATGGTGATTTAAAATCTTAACACAACATCCATCTGCTTCATCATTATTGCATCAAATAAGTAGATCTAAGAATTGGCCAATTCTTACTAATCAATAAATGCGCGCTGTTGGTTATGTTTGGGGTTGTTAATACTTTACGAGGTTTTGTATGCTAAATATGCCATGGAAGGGAATAAAAATACATTGAATGTTAAACTCCCAAATGACACTAACATATTTTAAATCTACTTATAAACGTAAAATCCATTTTTAATATAAATTAAGCCTACCATTCTCTAGTCTTAACTTACGAAAGATGACGGACCTATGCCATTATTCGTTTGTTGAACAGCAACTTTTATAGCCAGTAATCAAAAAGTTTATTAAGTCAAAGTGTTTAAAACTATTGCATTGATGTCCTATTTGTTTAGGGATAGGCACGTACATTAATTAATGAACGATTTAAGACTATTTGCCAAGTTTAGAGTCATTCATTATTTGATTAGCTGCGACTAATATCTTCATTCACGCCGGGGTCGAAATTCAAGATTGATTGAGATTGTGAGACATGGGCGATATCAAGGCGAGGAGTTCGAGGCTCAATACTTCTAAATGAGACACACACACACACACACACACGCACACGCACACACCATAGGGGGGGTTTGAATTTTAATCTTATTTTGCCTTTTTGTTATTGAAAGAGAGAAGTTGTCACGTGTCTCGAACTTGCAGGGGGAGTATAGAAGTTAAGCCCCCTTCTTACATACAAAAATATAACTAAGCACTAACGGGTATGGTTTAAGTTCGCTTCTTTTCTTTCAGATACAATGTTTGGGTTCGTGTTCGGTTCGGTCATCTTATCTTATCTTATATGATACAGACGTTACTTCAAAAAAAGAAGATGATTGCGTCCAACGCGTCATGCACTTAGCCATGTCTATTAACCAATGACCTAACTTCGGCTGGCTCAGGCAACCCATTATGAACAGCAAATATGTAATAAGTTTCAATTTTAATTAATTACTTAAAGCTATTGAACTTGAAACGTTACAGAAAAAGTGAAACAAAAAACACAGTGCAACGTATATTCCACTGTAACTTCAACCATTAACCATCACATTGCTGCAGTCAAATGACACTAAACAGTAAGTGTGAGGACTTACGATTGAACGTTTAAAAGAGATAATGGTTACTTAAGAAGCCGAGGGAGAAAAGCACTGGTCTTCCGAACCAAGAGTTCCCTGGTTGTAAACTTGGTGAAGAATTGGATTTGGCAAGGGGGAATTTTTAGAACGCCTCTGAAAAGTTCTTCGACATTCTGGTTGCTACAATGACACCGGTGTTAACATTCGGCAATAGAAACCAATTACCTCAGCATTATCTGTGACAATATTAGCTTACACCATTTTAACCATTGATACCATAGCCGGAATGTTCAAAAATCATTCTCTTTCAAAATTCGCAAAGCACTCAAGAGCAAATCCAAATTTTTTTTTTCAAGTTTATGTCTCGTATCATTACTCTTAGCATTGACAATCGTAGATGTGCTAGAAAAAATAGTGGTATGTCTGTTCGTCCGTCCGTCCGTCCCGTTTAGATCTCGTAAACTACAACAGATAGTGAAAATCCGACATCATGATATTTTAAACCTTTCAAAGTTTTGATGAAACGACTACTTTTTAGCCTCCCCCGAAATAGAAAAGACGCTACTAGTTTTGTGTGGCCTGTCTTTCCGTCTGTCCATCCGTCAGTCCGTCCCGTGTAGATCTCAGAAACTAGAAGAGAAAATGAAAATCGGACTTCATGATATTCTAGATGATTCAAAGTTCTGATGCAACGGCTTTATTTTTTTTCTTTTCTGAAAGCGAAAGGTCTAATTATGCAAGCAGTTTTATCATAAAAATACACAATTTTTACAACTATTCACTATTAAATATTAATAGTAACAAACTCTGGAGGCTTTTTTAGTAAGGGAGAGGACCATTTTTTAAACACATTTATGCAAATGGTTTTAGTTTTCTGATAAAAAAAATATTATTTTTTAACAATTATATTGCTAAGTTTTGTAAATTCTGTCATAATAAATACTACAATTACAAAAAAAACAAAAAACTTTTTTTAAAAGAGAAAAAATCTATTCGATATGCATATGAGTGGAACATAATTGTAAACATCAATTAATAGAAGTTTTTCATTCACATAACATTAGACCAGAGACATTCAGACCGTACAGGCTGCAAAATATCGAGAGATAAGATTTAAAGTTTTGTAGATAGTGAGGTATGGGTCAAAGGCATTGATAGACAGACGGCCAGATAGAACACAACATTTTAAGGGCCGCTTATAACAAAAATATCTCACATTAGTCGAGAACTTGTAATACTGTTTTTAAGGATACCGTTTATAATATTTCGGAGGCGCGGTGGCTAAGCTTCCAAACCGAGGGTGGCCGGATCAAATCCTGGCGAAGACTTGAAATTTCTATCTCAGGATCTTTAGGGCGAGATAGAGTTTACCCAGCTCTAATTGGTGGAAAAGTAAAGGTTGGTCCTCATGCTGGCCACATGACACCCTAGGTCACCGTAGGCCACAGAAATAGATAAACTTGACATCATCAGCCCTACTGCCTAAGTTAAAAAAAAAAGTGGCTCTTTGTATCATATTTAATTCTATAAACTATGTAAACTATAAGGATTTACTCTTTTGTTTGACGAGTTTGCCCACTGTCCTATACCAAAGCTGTGAAATAGGTCATTTAGTACCGTGTTCACTGCTACTTTGTGCTACCACACTTATTAAATTAAATATGCAACCATTTTTTTACAAAAATCTGACAAGTGTAAACTGAAATAGAAGAGATATGAACACAAGTGAGGTAATCACTCATTTGCATTACTTGTTCTATTTTCACTGTATTATCTCTCTTTGTTCTAATTTAATTGATAGGGATGTTTTTGCTGGTTTTGGGGGGGAATTTCCCCGGCCTTATAAATACATATGTGTGTGGGTGTATATGTAATTAATATTTATTACATTCTGACCCTTCATTATTTCGGAAGTTTTTTTTTTAATTCTATAATAGAATAGGTCCATCCTGGAGTCATTCCGACACTTCATTTCTTTATGGTATAATAGAATAGGTTCATCCTGGAGTTAGTGGAAAGATTGTAGGAATTAATTTGGGAAATGGGTTGACCCCCCCCCTCCCGCGCTACGCCCATGCAATAATGGGAAAGTCTTGAGCAGTTTTCAGCACTCAGTGCTACACTCAGGCAGAGCCTTCGACGCCGCTGACCCCAGACTCTATGATCACATGACGTTCCATTGAATATACCAGCTGCGTGGATAGGGGGAGGGGGGACTAATCTGTGTGGCAATACCGTTCCTACCACAGCTAATGCCCAGGCATTTATTCCCATGAAATGATGCATTGAAGCTTCGCAAAAAAAAAAAAAAATCAAAGTAATGATGCATTGTGAATTAATGCATTAATTGAATTTAAGTTTCTTTTGTGTATTTCATTTATTACCTCTTTCATCGGTTATGTTTGTGACATTAAAATATGCGCACAAAATTAGTATTCTGCTGTAAACACACTAATGAGTTATAATGTAAAATACAAAGGGGCACGGTGGCTGAGTGATTTAGCACTTTGCATCGTAACTGGGGGTCCAGGGTTCGAATCTCAGGTTAAGGCTGGGATTTTGAATTTTGGATTTTTAGGGCGTCTATGAGTCCACCCAACTCTAATGGGTACCTGACCTTAGATGGGGTTGGTCTTTGTGCTCGCCACAGGACACCCTTCACGTTGACCTTTGGCCATAAAAACATATTACCTTAACATCATCTGCCCCATAGATCGCTTGGTCTGAAAGGGGAAAATTAACTTTTTTTAAAATGTAAGATACTTTATAGCACCAAAACACTTGCTGTCGAAGGTTAGCAATTACCTCAGTAGGGGGTTAGACTTTGTGATACTTCAATTGGCTGCCTGGTCGTGCGGTTTGCGCGCTGGACTGTCGTTCAGATTTATCGATGCTCCCTGCCCGCTCCCATTCCCTGTCGTCCTGCGGGAGGTTTGGACTAGGAAGTAATTATCTTCAACTCTGAAGGAACATCCGAAACATGTCAAACATTTTACAAACATTCATTCTGTAGCTGTTTTGATTTAGTGCATTTACAATTTATTTCATTATATATTAAATAAGTAATGTTAGAACCCCCGCCATGCCCACCGCCATCCAAGACAGTGCAGAAGGTGCACACTATTAGAGACTAGACGAGGAAGGTTGGTGGACTTGTCCACGCCCAGGTACCTTGCTTCTAAAGCTGTCAGGCCAAGGGGCTGTTAAGGCCACTATGGCGAGCCTAATAGAGTGCCTGAAACTAACACCGGACGAAGTGAGTTCTCTCTATCGCTTCGAGAACCCCTTTGTCTGGTTCCTGGTCAGAACATCCGCCCGAGTGAGAACCCATATACTTGGGAAATCATTTGGGAATGAGAAGGACTTCAAGGTAGATGTCTGTACCTTAGAAGACGAAAAAATCAGGGTTACCCTTCACTAGGTAGCACCAACCATAAACAAATCAAAGATAGTAGAAATCTTCTTCTTCTGCAAAGGCTCCAAGATAGAGCCAATCAAGCTAGGCAACTCAGATAAGTGGGCGGCCTGGATAAAACTCCGCAAACAGACTGAACTCCCCCATTATATTCAGTTACGATACGAGGACGATCCGAGGACCTACAAGGTCCTCGTGACCATCCCAGGACGTAGACAACAGTGCTGGCATTGCGGACAGAATCAGCACTGGTCAAACCAGTGTCCAAATAGGGCGAACCCCAGACGGGACCAAAACCCCACAGAAGGTGCAAAGGAGGTAGGAGGGAAAATCTCCTATGCCATTGCCCTTAAAGGTGAGGGAGAGAAAAAGCAACCCGAGAAAAAAACAAATAGAAGCTATGGGAGCTACTCCAAGTGGTCTCCCCCCCCCCCCCCCACCTAACAGCCCTGAAAACAAATCTAAGCAAAGTAAAAAAATTAAAACATCAGGAGGGGCAAGTTCAGCACCCCAACCAAAATAACAAGAAAGAGGGCCCTCTCTCTCTCTTCCTCATCAGAGGATCTAAACGAGGATCCCCGGGTAGAGGAGGAGAAAAGAGAGGAAGAACAGTTCAAGATCGAGCTGAACTTTCCAGACTCCCCGTCAGTGCTAGTCATAGATGAGGGCGAGGACCCTAACACACATTCAAACATATAAACAACAAAGCAACTCTTAATGATAAAATGCATACACACACAATAGAATAACAAACACGCAAACCAATCTCACACACTCATGGCAGACATAAAAATTTTGACGCTCAACATCAGAGGGCTTAACAATAAACACACATACATTGCACACCTCACAAGGAAATACAAGCCAGATTTTATCTTTCTGCAAGAGACCAACACACAGTTTGAGTACAAGGCCAAAAAAGCAGTCTCTCTTATGGGCCTCCGGGAGGGTTATTTTAGTTTAGGTAGAAAGCCACGAGGGACAGCCATTTTACAAACATCCAATAGGTTTTCAATCACACACTCATATCAAGACAATAGCGGGAGGATAGTAATAATTAGGACAAGCTCACAAAAACACACATACACGTTAGTCAACATTCTTGCACCCGCTCAAAAAAAAGAGAAACACGAGTTTTTTGGAATGCTAAGTGACATTCTACACACTAAGTACGCAGGAGAAAATTTGATAGAAGGGGGTGATTTAAATTATATTGATTCCCAATTAGACAAGCAAAACACAAACACAGAGGGTCCTCCTCCTCATGTAACAATTAAAACGCATGACTATTTGGGGGGAGTCATCAAATCTTTCCGGTTAGTAGATGCCTATAGAGAAGTAGAGGTCACGGGCCGGGTCACCACGTTCAGGGACAAGGCACACCAAATAGAAACACAGATAGATAGAGTGTATGTGCCAAGGGCGTGCGAAAGAAAAAGTGTAACACATCTCGTATAGACGCTTCAATATACAGACCACAAAAGAGTCTTAGTGGAACTGCTGAACCCAAAACTAAAAAAGAAAAAACAAAAAACACCGATCTGGAAACCTAACAACGACCTCCTAAATGACCCGCTCTATTTAAAAACAATCGCAAACCTCCTCAAAAATATAATACATGACTCAAACACACCCCATTTCAAAGTCACACAAATATGGACGCTAATCAAAAGCTCCATTAAGCAGCAAAGCCAAATACTGGCCACACTAGTCAACTCAAAAAGGAAAAAAGAAGAGGAAAGACTTAAAAATTTACTAACACACGAAGAAGACGAAGCAGCCAAAACACATATACTAACACAACTAGAAGAACTATTTAACTATCAATACAAAGGAGCGGAATTGAGGTGCAAAAGTAAAAAAATAACCGAAGGGCCTAACAGACTTTTTTTTATCAGCAGAACAAAACATTCAAATTGACAGAACTATTGACAACATTGTTGTAAAGGAGAAACTATACACGACCTGGACAAAATAACAGACGCATTTACAAAACACTTTACTAATTTGTATGACAAGGAACAGACGGACGACAACGCACAAAAAGTATTTTTACAGAACTGCAAAGAAATACCAATGACAGAACAGATAGAGACAGACGCTCCCTTTACGCTAGACGAACTGAGGGCTGCTTTAGATACAACACAAAACAAAAAATCCCCTTGCCCAGACGGTCTGACGTTTGAATTTTACAAATCCTTATTTCCCCAAATAGGACCCCTACTATTAAATCTATACAGCGACATGTTAGTGAAAGAACATTTACCTAGAGATTTCAACTTAGCATACATCACACTTCTACCAAAAAAACAAGAAAACAACACCTCACCTAGCGACTTTCGACCGATCTCACTTCTAAACACCGACTACAAACTCCTGACGAAAATGATTTTTCTAAGACTAAAACCCCTCATACCACACTTAATAGGACAGGACCAATACTGTAGCAACCCAGACAAAAACATCGACGAACTTAACCATTTTTTAAGAGACATTATATATTACTGTAAAGACAAGGACTTGATAGCAACCCTCTTTTCTATTGACCAGGAAAAAAGCCTTTGACAGAATAGACCATGACTACCTTTTCAAAATACTAGACAAGACGAAGACAGATGGAAGAATGAAGAAATACATAAAGCTAGTTTACACTGATGCCACAAGCAAACTCATAATAAACCAAACCCTTAGTGGCAGTATCCCTATTAGAAGATCTGTTAGACAAGGGTGTCCCCTTTCTCCCTTTTTATACACCCTTTGCCTAGAACCCCTTTTAGAAACCATCAGGCTAGATTGTGGAATCACGGGAAAAAGAATTTCAGGCCCCACGCCCGTAGTTAAAGTTAAAGCATACGCTGATGACACCACCCTTTTTCCCTCCTCAGAAAAAGACATAGCCGCAATCATAGATAAGTTTATTCAATTTGGGAGGGCAAGCGGGTCAAAAATCAACATAAATAAATCTTGTATTATGGGATTGGGCAGGTGGGAAATCCCCTCAAACATCCCCTTTAACCTTAAAATAGAGAAGGAAATTAAAATATGCGGCATCACGTGGACAAGCAACCCAACATATTACCACACACAGCAGTGGGAAAATGTTTTAAAGAAAACCAAAAACACACTTAAAAGATTTCATTACGCAGCAACTACTATATTTGGTAGAGCAATACTAGTAAACAACCTGGTCATCCCGAAGATAGTTTATTTAGCAAACATCACAGAACCTCCACCAACTTTTATACCAAGCATAAACACAATCATTAGGAATTTTATATTTAAAAGCACTATCATAAACATTAAACACACAACACTTATACAAAACAAAGAGGATGGGGGGATAAACTTACAGGACATCAGAACCAAAATACAAGCACTTAGATTAAAATACATAGGACAAGTAACCAAGAACCCAAACAATTTTCCATTAACAATATACTACTACGGCTTAAGGTTAAATAAAATAATTCCAATAAAAAATGACACCCCACACCACTTTGGTACAAACACACATCCATTTTACAGATCCATATCAAGAAAACTCCCCGGCAATGAACATCTAATACACAGTAAATTAAAAGACACATACACAACACTTAAGAAACAGTTACAAGAAAGATTATTCAATAGGATCAAATGGAGTAGAGAGTTAGGTGTAATAGATCTCAGAGACACGTTTATAAATCTACACAGCAAACACATTACACCCAAAGCCAGAGAAATAACATACAGACTAATCTTCGGGATGACCCCTGTAGGAAGTAAGAAAAGAAATATACACACATGTGTTTTATGTCATACAGATAATGGTAACAATGAAAGCCATATGTTTTTAAAATGTAAAATATTTGATGTTAGATGCACTATGAAAGACCTACTAGAGGCAAACTGTAACACCAACGTTAATCTTAACCTAGCTATTGTTTTAAATAAATTGCCTAAAATCAAAAGTAAGATGATTCATAAATTTAATCTAATAATAGTGAGTGAATACAGAAGTCTTGTGTGGCACAGTAGACTTAAAGTTGTTAATAACAATGTATCTTTAAATCCTTATAATCTAGAGTTAATATTTAGAAAAATAATTGAACATAGAATTGATAACTATACTGGTTAGATAGAAATTGTAATTATTGTATAATTTATTGTCCCTGACTAAATTGTCAGACCTCAGATATAAAAATCTAAATACTGTAATCAATCTGTAAAGCTTCTCTATTGGTATTATGTCAATTAGTTTAAGTGGTTATGCGAGTGTGTGAGAGTGTGTATGTACCTGGGTTAAAGAGAGTTTGGGCTGACAGATGCGGGATAGGAATCAAATTGAACTTTATTTATCTATGGAAAACTACTAAAGAACTGTCTTTTAAAGGGAAGTCAACACTTTTGAAGAATTATTTCTAACTCGCGGTTACGTCCTCTTTCATCACATGATCGGAGAGCATGTCACAAGTCAACATCAAGTGTGTATGTACTACACTCACAGAACACGGCAAGCCCGTGGAAACGTAACAAGAACACTATGACAATGTCTATATCTTAGCGGCAGCCTCATCCTAGACATACTGGGAAACAAAGGAACAAGAAAACAAGACGCAACTGAATGGAGCCTGCGAAGAGACTAGAAACAAAAATAACCAAAACCAATAATCCTAAAGAATATAGACAAGGGCAGACAATTGAAAGTCAAGAATCTTTTATGAATAATGTAATTTTTTAAGACAAATTAACTATTTTTTATTTATTTATTTTTTTTTAAACCCCTCGTAATGAGAGGAAAAAGAATCTTTAATCGACACCCCTATCCTGAAATAATTTACACATGACCCTCTAACAGAACCCTGAACAATTGTGATACAGCAGTACCTTTGCTTGGTTAACTATCCCAAAATGACTCTAACAGACTCAAGGGTTATCTTGATGATGCTAAAGTAACTCTCTTACATCTCAAGGAGACCTTTAAAAAATTGTCGTGAGAGGGATTAACCTGTTCCCTGATCAGTCTTTTTTAAATACATAAGGCATACAGGGCAGCTGTATAAAACCCTATATTAGCTTGCCTTGCCTAATTACTTGCTATTACATGGGAACATAGCATTGCTTCAAAGTCAATTTCCTGAAAGATTGTCAATGTTGCTGTGCAGCTTTGTTAATGAACTCAATTATGTTGAAGATTGTTACTGTTAAAGCAATAATACTGAGTCAACTTATCAAGGAAGTCCTTGTTCTCTGTATTACTTCATAGAAAAGATGTTGTTCTGTTGTGTAAAATTAAATATTATTATATGTCTAAAATACTATTTGACGAGACAGAATGGAGGCTTAGGATGAAATCAGTCACTTTTTCCTCTTCGCACTACCACCAAGTTCAATACATTATGTCCACTTTAGCCATAAAGTGACAACGACAAATGCCAAGTGCTTAAAAGGAAACATAAACTAATTGGATACAATTACACTACAGAGTTCTTTTTGCTTCGTTTAATTTTTTTGAAAATGTCTACAAGATAAGATAACTTAAATTCAGTTTGACTACAATTGACAACCTTAGCGTTGTCAAATTAGTAGATATTAAATGAATTGTAATTTCTTAACCACTCATGTTGTTTTTTTTTTAAATGTCTACAAATTAGTGGATATTAAATGAATTGTAATTTCTTGACCACTCATGTTTTATTTTTATTTTTTTGAAAATGACTACAAATTAGTAGATATTAAAATGAATTGTAATTTCTTGACAACTCATGAAAAAAAAAAGAATAAGAGATTGAGCCTTTTCAAAACAATTAGATCAATTATAAGACATCAGTTAGGCCAGGGGAGGCGCGGTGGCTGAGCGGTAAAGCGCTTGGCTTCCGAACCGGGGGTCACGGGTTCGAATCCTGGTGAAGACTGGGATTTTCAACTTTGGAATCTTTGGGCGCCTCTGAGTCCACTCAGCTCTAATGGGTACCTGGCATAAGTTGGGGTCGTTGTGCTGGCTACATGACACCCTCGTTAACCGTAGGCCACAAAAACAGATGAACTTTACATCATCTGCCCTATAGACCACAAGGTCTGAAAGAGTAACTAGTTAGGCCAGGTTCACATCTAACTTTACATTCACTTTCACCTATCCTTTGATCTGCGGGACCGTTGGGGCACTACACAAGATCTGTCAACCTTCTTTCTCCATTCTTATCTCTCATTTGTCTTTGATATAATTTCATTCGGATGTTCTTTCTGAAAATATTAAAGCCTGCCTGGGTGGACCACTTCGGGGGCCGATTTTGAGTTTGTGTTTTCTTTTGTGACCTTGTTTAAATATCATATTTGTTATTTGTTAGCCTTACAAACTTTAGAAAAAAAAGGAAGTAACTTAAAATGTTCTTTTTTTTTTGTTCTGCCTTTGTTTAGTTTTTAGAAAAAAGTTCCTACAGGCATTTTTTGATTGACTTATTGCATTAGTTCTTCATCGGTTTAGCTCTGTCAGTTCAAATGTATCTCTCTCATCTCTTTCGTTATGACAGCATTTGGACGCGAAACATTTCAAAAGGCTTTTTTTTAAATTTTCATATTCATTTTGTGCAGATTTAAAAAACCCAGGACACTTGCAAGTAAATAAATAAAAATTGATGGATGGTGCAAGTGAATATAATAGTTGCAGAACAAAGGAATAAATATAATAATTTTCAGACCTAAAAGAGTTAAATTTGAGTATTAATAATTTCCCTACTACGTTAGGGGTGATCAAAACGAAGTATAAAACAAGTACTGACAGGAAAAAAAAAACGGATTTCCTTTTTTGTCTATTTAACCGTCTTTGGTTCCTCCTTTGGGTATCCGAGTCGTCGATCGATACATTCACTGTAGCGATATGACAGAGGTGTCGACTTACAATGATAAAAATGTGGATGTATATGAATGAGAGAAGAATGAGACACAGACAATGCATGGCAGGAAATACATATAGATGATAATTCATTGAGTAATGAGAGATATTTAGAGAAAAGTCATTGCATGGCCCGAACGGGTGACTGAAGAGAAAAGCTGTGAGCCAGACAAAGACGATAGCAGCGTAGACATTCACTTTCGTAAACAGACGGCGATGAAGTGAAGGATGGGTGATCGTGACATAGCGCTGAGCACTGATGAGTATCATCCAGGCATAGCTCAAGTTGTTGAACCAAATAGCTATGAAATTGAATACCAAAGCTGTAGACAAAATAGGCTTGGCCAAATATGTAATGGCGAACGAAAATGGAAAAAGTGTATCTGTCACTACTTGACATATTGAGAAAGCATTTCTGTAGTTCCTGATTTCGGGACGTTTTATTAAAACAATTAATGTTAGACTGTTGAATGCGCAGGTCAAAGCTAGGATGATATTTATTATAATGTTGAAAACTCTTCCCAGACTATTGACGTCCAGAGATGACAAGTCCGTTTCAAAACAATACTTATCAAAGCTAACATTTATACTGGACGTTGAAAAATTAATCTCTGTTGTATACATCATGTGTTGAGAAGATTATAGATTGTGTGATACAAGACCAATCCTTCTTTTCATTAGCTGTCGTACGTATTTTCAGAAATTTATAATTGTGTCAATAGTGTGAACACCTTGAGTCCGTTCACAGTACTATTGTACTAGTGATTTGTGGTTAAAGTAGTCTCTGAACTACTCAACCTGAAATAAAAAAATAAAAAAATTATAAATATATATTCCTATCTTTTGACTGCCTACAAATTGTCTAAGTGTCAACCCAATCTACTTCTTTGTATGTCTGGTGCGAGAACTCAGACACCACGGCAAAGATTTTCACCAGAACGCACTAAGCTTGCTATATCGAAAAGACGTGCTATTACATAGAGATTGGACGAGCGCGCACTAAGCTTGCTATATCGAAAAGACGTGTTATTACATAGAGATTGGACGAGCGCGCACTAAGCTTGCTATAGCGAAAAGACGTGTTATTACATAGAGATTGGACAAATGCGCACTAAGCTTGCTATAGCGAAAAGACGCAACGCTCCATACAGATTTGACCAGTGCACGCTATAAAAGACTAGCTTTACTAAAGTAAAAAAGGTGGAGAGAATGAATCAGAATTGAAAATTTGTATTTTGATTCTTCCACAAAACCTGTCTTACGGAGTTCATCACTTGTGAAAGAAGCGACAATATTAACAATTTAAAACAACGAAATGGTATTTAGGGCTAACATTAAAATCTTACTTTGAGACTTAGGTCCTCCCGCGCCGTTCGGCGCATTGGGCGGCAAGCTGTCTCCATAAAGATCTGTCACTGGCAATGTCTGAAGCCTCCTTCCACCTGGTGTCCACTGTTTTGATTTCCTCCATGAAAGTGTGTCGCCAAGTAATACGAGGGCGTCCCTGTTTGCGCTTTCCTTGTTTTGGCTTCCATGTTATCGCAACTCTTGGTGTGCGTAATTCATTTTGACGTAGAACATGTCCCGCAAACCTCATGCGACGCTCAGTCACAACCTCACCAAGTGTTCGACTCCCAGCTCGGCATAGGATTTCCTTGTTTGAGACCCGATCTGTGTAGCTGACTCCCAAAATCCGTCTCAGCCATCTCTGTTGAGCCACATGTAGTCTTTTCTCAATTTTGACAGATGACTTCCACGTCTCACATGCATATGAAGCAGGTGGGATGACGATTGTGTTGAGAAGGTGTATTTTTGTCTCGAGTCCAATGGCTTGGCTAGTCCAAATAGGCTTCAGCCTTTGGAAAATGCTCCCTGCCTTTCCTATTCGGCACTCTACATCATGGTAAGCATCTCCATCATTTGTTATGATGCTGCCAAGGTACGTGAACTTGTCCAGCTCTTCAAGCTTTGAATCGCCAAGTCTGACGGGGACACCCTTTGCCTTATATCCCACTCGCATAATTTTAGTCTTATCCAAGTTGATGCGGAGGCCAATTTTGGGTGCCTCTCTGTCTAGGCTCTCCGTCATTTCTTGAATGCATTTATTTGTAGCCCCGAGTAGTGCAACATCATCAGCAAAGTCCAAGTCCGTCAATCGGAGCTGTTCATGCCATGGAATACCAAAGGCATTCTGGTTCATTGCTCTCCTCATTATGTAGTCGATGGCTAGGAGGAAAAGGAAGGGAGATAAGATGCACCCCTGTCTCACACCTGTCTCGATTGTAAAAAGCTCTGTTGTTCCTTCTTCTGTTTTAATGCAGCAACTAGATTGACTGTAAAGGTGTCGTAGGATCTGGACGAATTTTTCTGGGATACCGTATTCTCTAACTATTTTCCATAGTGATTCTCGGTGGATACTTTCAAACGCTTTTTTGAAGTCCACGAAACTGATCGTTAGCCGTTGTTGGTACTCAAGACTTTGTTCTATGATATTTCGTAGAACGAAAATCTGCTCTGTACATGATCTGCCTCTTCGGAAACCTGCTTGTTCTTCTCTGAGCCTTTCATCTACAGACTGTTGAAGCCGTCTCAACAAAACAGTGCTGAAAACTTTGCCCGGGACAGAGAGGAGAGCAATGCCCCTCCAGTTGTTGCAGTCTGCCAAGTTGCCCTTTTTTGGAAGCTTTACAATCACTCCCGTTTGCCGGTCCTCTGGGACTTTTGAAGTTCGCCAACAGAGATTTAAAAGATCTGTCATTCTGTTAACGATGCACTGTCCCCCATATTTTAGCATTGATGCTGATATCATGTCTAGCCCTGGTGCTTTGTTATTCTTTAACACTGCAATGGCCATGGTAACCTCCTCAGCAGTTATTGGGTCTGTCTTGACCTTGAGATCATTGTCTGGAGAGGGGTCCTTGAATATGTAAGTTTGGTCTGGCGACAGTTGGTTAAGGGTCTCTTTAAAGTGCTCTACCCATCTTGCATCCTGTTCTTCATTAAAATCATTGCGCCCTAAATATTCATTAAATAACATCTTCACTGAAAAGCTTTGTAAAAAGAATACTTGTAGAAATGTAACTAACATGCTATGCAATATTTTATAATTTTATCAGGATGTAACCTTTTTAAGCGACATTTCTCTATCTTGATTTGACCTTTGTAAACAAAACGAATCTATATACTTACCTTAAGTAGTTGTTGGTCAGTCTTAAGTTTCAAAACTGATGCAGTATTGGACAGAATTCCGCATATAGAGAAAGGTCTCCACCACACGTTTTGTCTCCTCTGGCACCCACTATTGAAAAGTGCTTAATGCAGACTTTTCAACGCCATATATAGAACTTTCTCCAGGTGTTTATTTGCCAGGTAGAAGATAGTTTGTACCGTGTGCAAAGTTTGCGCTTATGTGTGTGGATGGTGAGTATCAAGTCTGTGTGTGTGTAGTAGTAGATCAGTGTGTGTGAGTGTAGTACGTGTGTCTGTGGTTTATCTCAGTGGTTGTCACAGTGGCTGTCTCAGAATTTAACTTAGAGGTTCATGAATGTTTTTGAAGAGAATAAGATTTCTTTCTAAAGTTCAATCAGTCGCATGCTATAAAAACTCTCGTATCCTATATGGAAGATTTCCAACTCCTGTCAATGTGTTCGACTCTATATTTCTAGTTAGGTAATGGATAAGGCGTCCTTATTCCTATTTAGTCGTAAGCAAGGCTGCAAATGTCACTTTATAAAAGGGGTTAGTCAACCTATCCCCTTTTTCTGTAAAACCTTTTGGGGCACAACACATGATTTGTTAACCGTCTTCATCCATTTCTCTTTGTCCAGGGCCTTAAAAATATCTTCTAGTTGCTGCCTTACCATCGATTCTTTCCTCTGTGTCTTTTTTCTTTTCCTTGTACTGTTCCCTGTAGGAAGGTCTTTACGAACCCTGAGAAAATTGTAAAATGGTCATAAAAATTTTGATAGCGTTTGCAAGCATCCATAGTGATCGCGTTCCGAATGATTTCAATTGTACTAAGTTTGTTGGTTTTTTGTTTTGCTTTTTAATAAGTAGTCATATTTGTTCAATACTTAACATAGACATTAGACAATTATGGGGCTAATATTTTTAATGCGTATTCGTAACCAGTAGTTCTCAAACTTTGGTCAGCGGACACATGGGGTCCGCAATAAAACCGTAGGAGGTCCATGAAAAATAAAAATCGTTTACAAATAAAAAGCGTTTTCTGCTAAACGTAATTTAATCCGTTCGGATAATTTGAGTAATTACTGAACTCGCTCGCCCCCCCCCCCACTACTGTTTAATATGCAATCTATTAAGAACTTTTCTAGGACGATGTCATTTGTAACAAGGCTTGAAAAAAACAACAGTGGAATGGAATTTTATTGTACTAAAAAATTTCTTATTATACAAACAAATAAAAATCAACAACGTGCTTTCAATTTCTCTTCTATCTAAGCCAGTCGAAGTCATTCTTTCAATTTTTCTTCTATCTAAGCCAGTCGAAGTCATTCTTTCAATTTCTCTTCTATCTAAGCCAGTCAAAGTCAATCTTTCAATTTCTCTTCTATCTAAGCCAGTCGAAGTCATTCTTTCAATTTCTCTTCTATCTAAGCCAGTCAAAGTCATTCTTTCAATTTTTCTTTTTTTTTTAAAGCCAGTCAAAGTCAATCTTTCAATTTATCTTCCTTTTAAGCCAATCAACCTCTGTCTTCATATTTATCTCCTCTATCACGCAACTCAAAGAATTAAGCATAGCTTCGAGTGAACGCTTCCAATCTAAGACCTTCCAATCTAAGACCTTCCAATTTAAGACCTTCCAATCCTAGACCTTCCAACTACAAATACAGCCCTCAACATCATTTCAGTTATTAATCCTTAACTTTTTACTATTTATTAAGTTAGACATGGGTAATTGTTAAAAAAAAATTTTACTCGTCGTCTAACCGCTAGACTATGGATAAATATTTGGAGCGTCAGCAGGCATCTGAAAAAGAGCAAAGAGTGTAATGAAAGTAACAGTGAAGAGCTGAGACATAGTGCAGTATAGTAAAAAAAAAAAAGGTTTATTATTATCCTAAATATTTAAAAACACGAACTTATACCGTACAGATGCAACAGTGTGTCAGACACAGTGTGTCATTTGTTTTGTTGTGTTTACGAATGAAAGTTTGAAACCTGCTAATCTGAAGCTTTATTTGTAACAGGTTCCCTGAGCGGAAAATTATTTGAGAACCGCTGTTTTTATGCCGTGGGAATAGTTAATGTATATATCTCCTTTAACTGATCTCTTCACAGTTTGTATCGATGAAATGTCGGATTCGAGTACAAGAAACATTTGCCTACGTTACCAAGATATGTCTCAGCCAAAATCTAATGCCCGGACTGTATAACAGACACATAAAACTAGTTAGGCCATCATCACCAGGGCACCACCCCTTCAATGTTACAGCTGTAGCCTAAAGTGACACCATAAACAAGCGTTTTTCATACGACGAAATGCACAACGTCACTTTAAGAGGGCGCCACGTCCTGACAACGGGGAGGGGGGCGCTTTTGTCGGTATTATAGAAAGACTTTGTTTTAATGCAGATTTAAATCAAGGAGCAACGATATTAGTCACATTAGAAAGCGTTTTTCTGAAGGTTGCGTCTTCTTCGAGGCTGTTGTAGACTTCGTATAGTAAGTACATCAGTCAAAAGTGGTCAACTGATGCTAAGTAGCCTCTAAGCTTTACGATGACGCCATTTGTGTGAAATAAACATGTCCGCTACAAAATGGCTTGTTATGAGCGAGGGTGCTCTAAATGTTAAAGCCATCGAGCCCATGATAAAGAATCGTACGTGCTCTGTTGTTGTTCTTGTCTTGTCTATCCCACTTCACTATCAGCGCGTCCCTCCCCTTTCGAAATTTCACTTAATTTGACGAAAATCATTTATTATGCGAGCTCGCAAATACCTTCCTTCAGAAAACAGTACCAGAAAAAAAAGGGGGAGGAGACAGACAAAGAAAGCATTAAGGAAGACACGATACAAGAATGGACAGGCATGTCATTGAAAAAAAACTTCTATTCAGAGCAAAAAAAACAGAGAGGAAATATGTGAGACTGTCAACTGTTCATGTGTGGTGCCTCAACGGTCCAACAGACTAAAAGATAGGTGAAGGCAGTTCTATATAGCCACCAGGATAATACATTTTATTTGATTCTTGTAATACAGGAAATCGCTTGTCACCGGGCCCAGACCTTGCGTTTCACCGGTCTCTCATAGATTATATGGTTCCTCCTTCGTGGTTAAAGATAAGTACATTTCCTATGAACTCGAACCCCAATCCTTGTTTTCAAAGTCCAGCCACACAGAAGGCATGGGTAAGTTGGGTCCATTACAGAAACGCGTGCTTTTTTTCTCTGCCTTTTGTAGGTTCTGTATTCTTTCACAACTTAAAAAAAGGGCGGACTGGGTGTCAATATCGGCCCGGGCATTTTTGTAGACCTACAATCCAGCCCATTACATTGTATATCATATGATTGAAATCTAATTATAACCAACTGACCCCAAAATCATTAAGTTTGATAATGTATAGATGACTGTACTCATGCAGACAGTGCACTATATCTTTAAAAGAAATAAAGGGCCTTATGTTGATTTTTAATTGCTCAGGAGGATTGAACCTACAGTGGCATAGTGGCATCCATGCGGTATTTTTTCGGTAGTCTTACCGACCCAATTGCGTAACGGCCCACCGAGCATTGGCCCGAATGCACGTATAGCCAGTCCGCCCCCTGGGGGGGGGGTAGGGGAAGTACGAAAGACATTTTTTTTTGGGTTCGGAAGTGGGGGCTTTAAGAAAGTTTTAAGGGACACCCGTTGAAGACAAGTATGTGTGGCTGTACTGTTTTATTGTCACACCTTGAGTTTTAACTCCCCCGGTCGCTGCTATGCCCATTCAAGTCATTTTTTGCTGCACATGTCCAACTTCCACTACAACATTATTGTAAAAAACACAGGGAGAGGGGTAAGAGAAGGATAGAGGAAGATTTTTTTTTTAGAGCTATGTTTCCTGACTTAGACGACCCACGCAACAAATGGGGGGGGGGGTTGAAACTGGGGGCGGATGGGTCGGGTTTAAAAATTTTCCAGTGTCTTTTAATCTAAGTTTCATTAGTTATTAAGAGAAAACAAAACGCTCTCTAAGTTTTATAAAGGAAGTACTGTCTTAATTTGAACTGTATTTCTATTGTTTTTAAGGCTATGCCTTCCCAATGGTCAGTATCAATGTTCACTGATTTTAAATATCTTTTTATCACATCAACGTGACGGAGGGTGGAGGCAACCATTTTTTTCTTGAGCCAGACGCGAAATGACCGTACAGAATGATTTTCGGGATACGATTGTCCTCCTACATGTCCGGGCCAGCGCAGACGGCGTTAAATGAGGGCTGTAAAGATGCTGGGAGGGCCCGTTAACCGAGAGGATCTCAGATTTGCACGCTCTTTCTTTCGTGTCATTTTCAAGATCCTTCAAAGGTAGCGCAAGTGTAGGTAGCTTACGACTCACTGCCGTACAATTTTTTTAAAAAAAAAAGTTCCCCTCTCAGTCTATAGGGCTGATGTTGCAGAGGTCATCTGTTTATATTGCCTACGGTTAACGATTGTGTCATGTGACTAACCACCTCTACTTTTCCCCAACTAAGAGACGCCCCAAGATCCTGAAATAAAATAAAACCCATTCTTCACCAGGATTCGAACCCCTGACCACGGTACGGAAGCCAAGCGCTTTACCGCTCATCCCCACGCCTCCTTCTTTGTGTAAATGTTATTTAGTAAACCATTGGTTACTTGAAGTTTTTTTTTTTTTTTGTTTTTTCTTTTTGTTGGATGTCATGAGAGAGTCAGCTAAGAACTTTACTTTATGATCTCTTGTTGGAATCCATGCTATAAAGAAGGAGTTTTGGCTAGGTCTCTATGACCTTTGTATCCGACAGAACGTCCGCAACTTTAAAAGAAAAAAAAGTAATAAAAGTGAAAAACAAAGTTGTCCTTTGAAAGCTTTCAGAATGGAGAGTAAATGTCCTCGTGTGGCCATGCGCAGGCTCGTGAATCTATACTTCCGGGTAGATCTATAAATAGGTGATTCGAGAACGTTCCCATAAACCAAAGTTTGGCTATCTCCAGGGTAGCTGCCCTTGTTTACTTGTTTATTTCTGTCACGTTTAAGGCACACAATGATCTCGCCATTGAATTTTAGACACGTGACCAAAGTGAGAGAATTAAACGTCAACTGACTTGAACATAGTGCAATAGGGTAGTCGTTCGTTTCTATAGACAAGACATTCGATCAAGCTAAACTTCTCTTTCTCTCTCTCTCTCTCTCTCTCTCTTTACATCTAAACTTCTTCCCTGACATCTCTATCTAAACTTCTCTCTTTACATATTATATAGCTAAACCTAACTCTTACTTTACTTTTTTATCTAAACTTCTCTCTCTCTCTCTCTCTCTCTCTCTCTCTTTACATCTGTATCTAAACTTCTCTCTTTACATCTTGAATTCCTTTTCTTTAAGATTTCTACTTTTTATCTCCTTTGTCTATCTTGTTTTATCTCTCACTCTCTAGTTTATCCTCTCTCTTTTCCTTTCTTTCTCTCATTCACTCTTCCGCTCATTCTCTCTTTGTTTTTATTTTTCTGTTTCTTTTAACTTTCTCATTCTTTCTCTCTCTCTATTCATCTCCCATTTCTCTATGTCTTTCCTTTTTCTCTATTTTTTTTTTTTTTCATTGAGTTTTTTCCTCTCCCAATAGCTTTCTCTCTTTCTTTTTCTCTATTTCTCAGTTTCTTCTATTCCTTTTTATATTCTTTCTCCCTCTCGTTCTCTATTTCTCAGTTTCTTCTATTCCTTTTTATATTCTTTCTCCCTCTCGTTCTCTATTTCTCAGTTTCTTCTATTCCTTTTTATATTCTTTCTCCCTCTCGTTCTCTATTTCTCAGTTTCTTCTATTCCTTTTTATATTCTTTCTCCCTCTCGTTCTCTATTTCTCAGTTTCTTCTATTCCTTTTTATATTCTTTCTCCCTCTCGTTCTCTATTTCTCAGTTTATTCTATTCCTTTTTATATTCTTTCTCCCTCTCGTTCTCTATTTCTCAGTTTATTCTATTCCTTTTTATATTCTTTCTCCCTCTCGTTCTCTATTTCTCAGTTTATTCTATTCCTTTTTATATTCTTTCTCCCTCTCGTTCTCTATTTCTCAGTTTATTCTATTCCTTTTTATATTCTTTCTCCCTCTCGTTCTCTATTTCTCAGTTTATTCTATTCCTTTTTATATTCTTTCTCCCTCTCGTTCTCTATTTCTCAGTTTATTCTATTCCTTTTTATATTCTTTCTCTCTCTCGTTCTCTATTTCTCTCTTTTTTTTTTTACTTTCTCCTCTTTAATTTTCTCTTTGTTTTTTTTTAACGTATCCTCTCTCACTTACCCAACCCGATTCTAGCAATGATTGCTTTAAAGTTAAGGGTTGATGTTACTTATTCAGTTATTTAAAGAGCAATGATTTAAACCATTGTTAATTGTTAAAGGTAGATAAAGCGGTATGAATTTCTAGAGGGTATCTTCTTCACACGATCGTAGAACCTCAGAATAAATACTTTTTCAGAATTTTCTTATTTGTGTTAATCTATCTAGAGCTATGTAAGCATAACTATGATTAGCATAGGTAAAGACAACAAAGTGAAAGTCTTAAAGGAAGAGCTGACTGTCTTTTTGACAATTGATTTTTAAAGCGTCATTTCTGTCTAGTGACAGTCTAGTTCGATCTACTTGTTGACATCTGACATTTGAATGTAAGAGGGGTACAGAGATAGTCTATGCTTTAGCCCTGTGCTTGTCATATGACCGTAACATCATCTGCCTCATAGATCGCAAGTTATGAAAGGGGAAACTTTTATGTTTTTTTCTTCTGTATTCGTCATATAGCAACTAATAGGCAACTGACGTCTTTAAATGAAGGCAAAAAGAAACCTATTTTCAGCTTTCTAACCATTAACGGTGCATGAATGAAGGCTTTAATTTTATGATTAGGGCCTACATGGCCTAGGAACACCTAGTTAGAATATAGATTTTTGGCATTAGCATATCTAGATAGAAGGTGGATTTCTGCCCTTTTCAAATCTAGGTACAAGAAGAATTATTGCTAGAATCACATTAAATTGTAACATTAAGAAATCACAGTCAAAAAGATAGTAAGTTATAACAGGTACTTTTCTACTATCATTTTCATTATAACAGTATCAGAGTTGCTGTTTTTTTTAAATTCGATTTTAACTCTTTCTCTCCGTAATTATTTACCACATTCTGGTGGAATCAACGTTGGTATCGTCAGTTAGGAATTTCACTCGATTTGACTAGCGCTTGTATGACGAAAATCATTCATTATGCGAGTCCACAGAGGCCTTCCTTTAGGGAACAGTATTGGGAGAAAGGAGAAGAGGCAGACGAAGAACGCGATGGGAAGACAACATCAAAGAATGGGCGAGTCTGCCATTCGTTAGAGGTTCTAACTAAGGCAAAAGACAGAGAGGAATGAAGAAAGGAGGTCAACAAATCTTGCGTGGTGCCCCAACGGTCCAACAGATTAAGGGAAGATGAAGGCTTGGGAGGAACTAAGTCCTAGTAATTAATCACTTAGGGATTTAAACTCATTGGGTCACACACATTACCTTTCCATATTATTTCTTTACTCCTTTTCGTCTTCTGCAATGATTATAAATTCTTTCAGCGACAGGCCCGTCCATTCTTGTATCCTATTTTCCTATCGCTTTCTCTGCCTCATTCCTTGGTACTGTTCTCTGTAGGAAGGTATTCGCGAGCCCGTGCGTAATGGCCTTAAAACTTTGAGGGCTGCTGTTTTGTTTTTTTTAACCACAGGCCTAATTAATGTTAAGTATTGTCAAGCAGTGTGTTTGTCTGTGTGTGTGTGTGTGTGTGTGTGTGTTTCTATGGTGACCGTGGGACGAGATTAGCGATTGGTTGTGAATGATGCAAGATAAACCACAATGTCATCAGCGGTCTTAGTTAGGACAGACGACTTTAAACGCCTGCCATTGTAGTGAGTTAGATTTTTAAGTTCTATTTTATATTATTACTAAAGTATACTTTATTTATTGCATTTTATATCAACTTTATAATGTGTATACTGCAATACTTTATACTCTGTTTCAAGTTTTAAAAGTTAAGATATATTACGCTTACAACGGTTTTAGTTGTCTACCCGCAATTTGGTGCTACAAGTTCACGACTGTCCAAAACATATGGCGTTGAAAGTAAAAGTAAATTAAAGTTCTCCTTTCAGACCTTTCTGTCTATAGGGCAGATGATGTATAGGTCATCTGTTTCTGTGGCCTACGGCTATCGAGGGTGTCTTGTGGCCAGCACAAAGACCAAAAGCCTTTTATTTTCCCCAACTTATGTCAGGTACCCATCAGAGTTGGGTAGACTCAAAGGCGCCCGAAGATCACAAAATTCAAAATCCAAGTTTTCACTAGGATTCGAAACCCGGACCCCTGTCGGGAAGCAAAGTGCTTTACCGCTCAGCCACCGCGTCTCCCTGTAATAGAAGTAAAAATTGCCAAAACGACAATCGTCAAAACGCCGATGAAACGTAGTCGCCCAAAACGTTGCGTTACTAACACCCCAAGATGGCTACCTTACTTTAGTTACCAGAGACAACAACCTGCAGATTGGCTATCCCAGCTACCTATCCCCCGTTCGCTTCCCAGACACTGTTCAACTTGTTCACCTACACAGCATTTTTTTTTTACTACAGCCGGGTCTCGCTACAGCCGACAGACCAGTCTGTCTATTAGTGCGGTGTTGGTCCCCAGCTCTGGACGTGTCGCCTCTCTGTTAACTTCCTACCAATCAGCTGACGGCGACCTTCCGCGAGACGTAATCGATAGAGCTATTTCACGTCACCCGGATCTATGTTTAAAAACTTAAGAGTTTTTATAAAACGTTATATAGATTATAAAAGGACAGAATTGGGCAGGTAGAGAGTACACATAACAGTATTTTCTCTTGTGTTATTTTATCCAAGATATTGGTTTTTAATTAAAATTAAATTTATTTTTTTTAGATCAAAATATTAATATTGTTTATATAGAAAAAGAAAGTTTATTCCCACATTTATGAGTATATGGAAATAATTTTGCGATTCTTTCCCTTACATAAGCTTCAAATTGTTTTGTTTTTTACTTGAAATAAGATTATTTAATTCAGTGATTTCCAAAGTGGTCTATATAGACCCCAAGGAATAACATTAATCTGAGTAATAGCAGAGTTATTGTGCTTGTGCTTGTGAAACTGCAAAATGGAGTTTGAACCTTTTAGTCGTGAAAAACATGATGAATAAACATGACATGTAACATAGAATAATAGCAGCACTGATGTATCCAATGTTATTAAAGATGAAGTTGAAGAGACTATGGCGAACACACCACTGGCGGATCCAGAACTTTGGAGTGGGGGGGGCGATTTTTTTCCAAACCCTAACCCTAACGCCCAGTAAACCCTAACCCTATGCATAAACGTGCGTACAGCATGTATGTATATATATATATATATATATATATATATATATATATATATATATATATATATATATATATATATGACAATGAAATAAGACAGTGTTTCTCAATCTTCGACGAAAAAAAACAGACATGTTGAGGCCTATCTCTTGCTAGCTTTTGGGGGTCTGGAGAGCGCTGTAAGCTACCTCAGTGGGATTCGGGGCGAAGCGTTTTCTTGCATTTTTCACTGCAGAAATACATTCTCCTGACATCTACAGCTCATTATTTATCAGTGGGATTCGGGGCTTCGCCCCGACGCCAAAAGCGTTTTTTGCATTTTTCACGGCTGAAACGCAATCTCCTGACATCTAAAGCTCATTATTTATTTGTGGGGTTCGGGGCGAGGCCCCGACGCCAAAAGCGTTTTCTGCATTCTTCACTGCAGAAATGCATTCTCCTGACATCTACAGCTCATTATTTATCAGTGGGGTTCGGGGCGAAGCCCCAACGCTAAAAGCGTTTTCTTGCATTCTTCACTGAAGAAACGCATTCTCCTGACCTACAGCTCATTATTCATCCTATTTTAAAGGACCTTTTGAAAAATATTCTAACATGAATGTATAGTTCCTTAATACATTGCAAATAAAACCGATTTGTTCTTTGAAAAGATAAGGTACCCTACATATTTAGATTAAGGCTTTGAGGATCTGCGCCAAAAAAAAAATTATTCGATAAATAATATGCAATAAAATTCAAGAATAAATTGTGAGTTATAGTCCTAAATTTATTTAACTAGAAAAATATGAGATAGAGTAAAGGTTGGAAAAAGGCGACTAGGAAGAGATTGTTTGGCTTTTAAACTCATCTCAACCGTGACTCTTATATTTAAAAATTTCGGTTGAATTATAACTTTTCCAAAGCAAAGTCTTAAAATAGTTATGACAAATTCATGTGAAATTACACAAACGGTGTCTGGAAAGGGGAGGGGCGGTAGAATGATTGCATTTTGCATTAAAGAATATGGGTTGGGCGACTCGATATCAGAATTTACTTTATAGCATATATTTAAATTATATTAGTGACAGATGTTTTAAATTGTGTAATTTCTCACTATAATACAAAAAGAAAATGTATTGGTTTGTCCAATTGGGGGAAGGTGTATTCCACCTGTTTGTATTATATAGATATTCGACTAATTTTGTTCACATACTATGATTCCTCCATAAAAGTAGGACCGCCCCCCCCCACTCAAAGGGTTTAGATGGGAAGGGCAGTAGAGGTATTCGCTCCCCCTCCCCACCAATCGGCCAACAGGTGAACGACATAATATAAAGACCGGTTAAAATACCAATAATAAGTTTTATAATCATATAGATATTTAACTGATTCTGTTAGCAAGCTGTGCTTTCTACATATAAATAGGACCGCTCCCCCCACTCGAAAGTTTATGGTGGGGGGGGGGCGGATTGAGGCCATCGCTCCCTCCCGACCCTACCAAATCGGCCAACATACTAGAAAGGGGGGGGGCGAAATAATCTAAAAATATGTTGAAATATAAATAATAAGTATAATATAAGTAATAAATTCGTATACAAATTATGTGAATTCTATACTAAAATTCATCCGCCCCCCTTTCGGGGGGGGGGCCCCTGAGTGTGGGGGGGGCGATCGCCCCCTACCCCCCCTGGATCCGCCAGTGGAACACACAAGCAGGGCCGGACGGGGACTCGAACGAAATATCAATACTTATTTGAACGCTCTTTTTTTTTCAAAATAGAGACTGGGATGATGAAAGTGAATTTCAGTTTGATACCTGGTCGCTGCTAGGCTGTGGCGCTGGGGCGGGCGGGGGGGGGATCACTGGTTCGAGTTACCGCCTGGGCCAGCTTTGTTTTGCCATATTTTCTTCACCTGACGTAGATTTAACAGCTTTATCTGAGATTGGGTGTTAGACAAATAACGTG
Source organism: Biomphalaria sudanica (assembly GCA_036873155.1). NCBI lineage: Eukaryota > Metazoa > Mollusca > Gastropoda > Planorbidae > Biomphalaria > Biomphalaria sudanica. Next base: position 434,468 of record JAZGLO010006682.1, read on the forward strand.
TACAGACTTTTTATCAGACAGACAGACAGACATAGTAAGCCTTGTGAAAAAGAGTCATAAGCCTCCCAAAAAAGAAAGCTGCGATCCCTGAAACTGAGACAACCGAACGACAGTCAAGCAAGCATACTTCGCGACCAGGCAGGCACCCTGGCTACGACTTGTAACGCTTTTTTTTTCTCATGCGTATTTCACCTTAACTTTATAGTAACGTACGGCTCGATACGCACATATGAATTTACTTTATATATGTTGGTGGAATGGACCTCTTATAATATTCCACATTCGGTCGATTATCAGGACAGACCTTGGCAGGGGCGGACTGGCTACATGGGAATTCGGGCGTATGCCGGTGGGCTGGTACCCAAATTGGCTTTTAGGACCACGAAAGGCCCTCTGCGCGATGTGTTTAAAAGAAAAAAAAATCCCCCACAGACTCTACAGTGTATTACTACTTTTATGTAACTTATTTTTCTAATATTGTGATACCCTACATCCGTAGTTAGTGCTACTAGTAGGCTTCATCCTTTTAGGGCCTACATATAAAAAACAAACAAACATAATGCCTATAAAGATTTAGAGTTATTTCTATGCATGCATACCGATACATTGTCAAACTTGAGATAATGACTTTGAGGACAGGTAGAACTTGAAATAATGGCTTTGAGGACAGGTAGAACTTGAAATAATGGCTTTGAGGACAGGTAGAACTTGAGATAATGACTTTGAGGACAGGTAGAACTTGAGATAATGACTTTGAGGACAGGTAGAACTTGAGATAATGACTTTGAGAACAGGTAGAACTTGAGATAATGACTTTGAGGACAGGTAGACTTAGAATTGGATGCCCATCACATGATATACAAGTTTTGGGACGAATTGTGTAGAAATGCCCGGTCCGACTTCGACAACCAGTCCGCCCCTAGACCTTGGTTCCAATTAATGCGGATAGTGCACTTTTTACTGTAAAAAACACCGGATAGCTATTATTAAAAATCCTATAATTATTGAGAATTATAAGACTATGAGGCATACTTGTAAAATTTATATATAGAAAATCCGCTGATTAAGACAGACGCAGAAGGCGAAAAGAAAATTTTAATCGACCACCGGCGGACAATGGTTATGCTTGCTCTGGATGTGGCAAAATATGTAGGTCACAGCTGGGGCTGCGTAGCCACCGGAAATACTGCACTTTTCATTAATCTTCGAACTCGAAGACAAGCCTTATTATTATTACTATATGAAGTTGTAACTGAATTGGTTCATGGTGTTGACTAAATAGATTCTAATAAACGTAACATCTTTACTTTTAGTGAGTGCTACCTACGTGGTAGATACATTAGAATATCTTTGGTAGTACCAGAGTCCGCCTTAACATTTGCGTGGCCCAAAGCGTATTGCGCGGGGCAGAGTCTGGGTAGGGATATATTACAAAAAATCGTCTTTGCATTTTATTCATTCTTAACTATGTACGATATAACTTTACGAGCCTTGCGTGTAGCGAAGTCAAACAGTATATCATCAAATTCTGTTTCCTACATAGATCTTGCATAATAGCAGGAATTGTCAAATTGTTCGTGAATTGTTGACCTCAAGTAATTGAATGACATCCCAATATGAATTGTCCCCTTTATTTTTTTAGATGTGTATGCATTTTCTGTAGAATTTAATAATTTCAGGAAAATTCTATTAGCTCCTGGAAAATCAGGAAGCCGCTGGAACCCTGTTATAAGTTATAATGTTTTAATTTAATAATTAACACCTACAGTTGAAGGTTCGGGGCCCAATGCGGCTAAATAGTTTGCAGTGGCCTAAGGCCGGCCCTGGTTACAATGTAGCCAGCTGACCATAGAGAAGGTGTATCCCTAGAGTGCACTGCGTGGAGAGATATGTTTTCAAGGCAAGGGAAGCAGCTTCGGCATCACCTCTGGCAGGAATGTGAGCCAAAGGAAACAGCTGGCTCATCTACCATCAAAAGCGAATGTAACCTCAACATGCTTTTTATGTGGACGAGAGTCGAAAGTGCCTCTACAGACTAGCTCTCTGAGTCATCTACACATTTCTCTACTGGATGAACCCAAGTGTTCTACGACTGAAGGAGGTCATACTGGACGACCCGGGTAAGCTGCATCAACCTGGCATTCTAGTGGAAACGTTCGCTAGAGGAAGTGGTAAGGCTAAATGAATAGCAAAACAAAACTTCTGTGGGAGTGTCCAAGGGAATGCGTGAGCTTTCCCATTGCACGGTGCGGAGTTGAAAGAGAGCTTTCCTTTCAATAATTCATGCGCCGTTCCTCAAAAGACCGTTGCACTAATGGCGAGTCCTGCACGGTTATCTTGGTAAAACATAGGAACATGATAGGGGTCCCTGGTGTGCTCGGCCTTCGGTCAAATATTCTAGTCCATGCGATGACAATGTTTTATATAGACATTGACTTAGATCTCTTCCAGACAGAACGGTTCGTTCAAACACGCCTAGAGTTCTTTTGACAATCCCTCGGCCATACTTGATGTTTAAGAGGAGCTTACCATCGTATTCTTGAATCCGAGCCCACAAGTACCTTGTCAAGTCACTGTAACTAGATAAGCCGCATAATGTACACAAATAGACTGTTACATATAGACTCACGGGCAATGCTACGGTCGAGTGGAAACGGTCATTAGAGGTGACAATGAGGTCAATAGGGAAGAAAAAAAAACAACCTTCGTTGGAGTGCATTATAAGGACCGGAAGTCTTGTATTGTGTTTACTTGATTTTCCTGTAAATTGTATGAAACACGAAAAAAAAAAGCTTTGGCCTACTTTTAATGATACCAGACTTGTTGTTACTGCAGTTACATTAATGTGTACACATCTCTCTGTGGCGACTATTTCATCTTTGGGTTTAAAAACAATGAATTGGATATTTCAAACAACTTGGATGTGAAGACAACACAGGAGAAGTTTGGATTATATATTTCGCAAAGGTAAGACTGTTTTTCATAGAAGCAAAAATAGAAGAGAAACCCCATCTAACTTGATTAAATTTCATGGCTACTGAAATTGTCGTGACATTTCCTGGCTCTAGATCTAGCTCCAAACCAAGAATAATCTAGATTTCTATATCTTTCAATATCATTAGGTATACATGGTTATAGCATAAAAACTTTTTTATTAATTTTTAGATGGACTGCTTTCAATGGATTTTTCCTTCTATTTTTCTTCATTTTTTCTATTTTGTTCTTTTTAATTGCCCAAAGAACCTGTTGTTTTTTTTAATAAATGTCAGAATTTTTGAAATTATACGCACTTACTCGCCACACCGACACACACACACACACAGACATACATTATGATGCTAGTTTATCCATCTTCATCGAGCTCTATTAGACGTCTGCCATAATGAGCCTGGAGAGAGCAATACCTTTAAGGTAAGTTGAAATCTCAACACTTAGGCTGTACACATGTTTTTACTGCATCAGTAGTCTCAATCCACATTACAGATACAAAGACGACACCACAATCTTTGTCATAATTTAAATGAATCGGTTAATGTTTCTGTTCACTTCTTCATATATGTCTCTTTCTCTCCCTCTCGGATTTATATTTGACAAGACCCAAAGCAATCTTATCTTATAAATCACAGATGTTACTTTACAAAAAAGAAGATAATCACATTCCAGTCATTTCATGTGCAATCTTATCTTATAAATCACAGATGTTACTTTACAAAAAAAGAAGATAATCACATTCAACTCATTTCATGTGCAATCTTATCTTATAAATCACAGATGTTACTTTACAAAAAAGAAGATAATTACATTCAACTCATTTCATGTGTCAATCTAATTGTAATAGATTAAAACAACATGAGCTTCAATAAACACATTGATTTTATTAGTCTCTATTTATGTTCTTGACTCCAGCCACTTGCTCTCTAAAACTGACCTCCTTTTACACACCGTCCTGACACACTGCTGTTCACTCAACTATGTACACTCAAGTTCCACTGGTCATTTCATACACAGGCACACACACACTGCACTACCAGCCACTCAAAACACATACACTTACTATCACATCTCCATCCTTGAAACCTTTGAGATATCAATTGACTATTAAATGATTTCTGTCTCACTATAAACAAATTAGTAAAGTGAATACATGTTTAACACAACAGAATGTTCAATTGATAATATTATCAATACTAACAATATAAATTATAAAATGTGTAGTAAAAAAAACAAGAGTCTAGGTTTACAAATAGACATTAATTATTTAGAAATTGCATAATAATAAAAAGATATGCATGTATCTAATTATCTGCGTCAGGGTAACGTACTGGTGGCCGAACTTGCCTACCATATCGAGTTATTACAGGCGGCGGATCGGTAGTGTTAGTCTGTTCCTGTTGCACATTAGTATCGCTCCCGTTCTCTGGCTGTGTGGTTTGACCATTAATGACTGTCTCTGGAGTGTCCATTTCAAAAACATCAGGCATGGCCCTTGATTTTGTACATGTGTCTCTTAACATTCTTCTATTTCGTCGGTATGTTATCCCATTCGGTGTTTTTACCCAATAGGATCTCGGGGTCTCCGCTTCTGAGATGACCACTGCTGGTTCCCATAAATCGCCAGGCTTCTTTTGCATCCACACTTTGCTCCCAGGCTGAATGTGTGGTCGCTCGGTGCGTCTCGCTGTTTTGTTATAATATTTAGCTTGATTACTTTTTCTTGTTTTCCAAGCATTTTCTTTTTTTTGTCTGGGATTTGAGGTCTGAGATAGGCCTCCGTTGTCGGAAGATTTGTCCTCAGACGGTGGCCCATGAGCAGCCTTGCAGGTGAAGGTCCATCAGGGCATTGAGCATCTCGAAATTGCAAGAGGGCCTTATATGGGTATTGACCCGTCGTACTAGCTTTATTTATAAGCTGTTTCACTGTTTGTATGGCCCGTTCTGCCATACCATTAGATTGTGGAAATCTATGGCTAAACTTAATGTGCTTGAATCCCCAGCTTTTAGAAAATTTCAGAAATTATTCACAAGCAAATGAGGGTCCATCGTCATTAATTATTTCCCTTGTAATACCATGTCGAGCAAATTGTGATTTCATATGTATAATCACATCTGAAGCCTTTAGTGTTGGGATAAGATTTATCTAAAAAAAATTACTATAGTAATCTACAAGTAGTAAATAGTTCTAACCGAGATACTCAAAAATATCAACTCCAATTTTTCCCCAAGGAAGTACAGGAGTATCATGTGGTAACAATGCCTCCTTTTGCTGGGACTTCTGGTGTTCGTTACACACTGCACATGTTGATACCATTTCTATAATCTGCTTCGACATTCCAGGCCAGAAGAACACCTCCTTAGCTGTAACAAGGCTACGCAGATGTATTTACTGGCTTAGGCTGCATGAAAGAGGAATATACTATAAAAGTCAATTCCAACATTAAAATTTTGTACACGCAGCAAGGAAAGTCCCAGCAGCACTACGTGAGGAATTAAAAAAATGAATTGAGAAGAATGGAAGATGAGGGTGTCATTGAAAAAGTAGATCATCCCACTGCATGGGTCAACTCACTTGTTATTGTTGAAAAGAAACTAGGCGGAATAAGGATTTGTCTAGACTATAGAGACCTCAACAAAGCCATTCAAAGAGAACACTACCAATTACCTACTATAGAAGAAATAGCTAGTCGACTAAGTGGCAGTCAAGTGTTCACGGTAATAGATATGCAAACTCTGCCTTTTGGCAAATTAAATTAGACAAGAGCTGTACAGATCTAACAACTTTTACACACAGTCCTGACACACTGCTGTTCTCTCAACCATGAACACTCAAGGTCCACTGCTCATTTCATACACAGGATTGGTTAGGTGTGAGAACATACAATCTAATTACCTGGACGACATCGTTGTTTTTTCTAGTCTTATTTCACTAAACAGACATTTCTATCTTTATCTTTCATATCTGGTAATCAATATGACACGATTTGGATAGCTGCCTGGTCGTGCGGTATACGCTCTGGACTGTCGTTCAACTCTCTCGATAGTCACTGGTTCAAACCCAGCTTGCTGCCTTTCACCCGTCGTCCTGCGGAAGGTTCCGGCCTCAGTTAACCAGAAGCCTTTAACAAAATGAATTTGGCGGCTCCAAAGTAATAGCAATATAAATTAATAATAATACCCCCCCCAAAAAAAAAATAAAAAAATAACAACATGGGTCTTCTATCATAAGTAGTCTAACAAGTACATTTGAACCTTTGTCAATAAACCTCAAGTCATTGAAGAAACTTAAAGCTCATATTTACATATAAAATGGTATATATATATACTTTTATATCTATGCACGGTACACTTCCCAGACCCCAAAACATATAAATAAGTCAAATAATGTGCAAAGAACTTCCCTCTCCCCGTTATTCATAGGAAACAATTAATATAAATTAATGCTCAACAAAATAGTATGAGGCCAAAACAAACAAAAAAGAGGCATAAAGCTCAAAAAAAAAAAAAAAGGCATAATTATCCCCCCTCCCGAAAAAAAAATGTATGTGCTAACCTTTTTTCATTGGTCAACGGGAGTTGAGGACTTTGCTTTTGATGAAGCCGTAAAATTTGTATCAGACAATACTGTAGCTACTGCAAGTAAAAAAAAAAAAAAAGAAATATAATTACAAACAAATACAAAGAGAGGTCTTGTTTTTACATAGGTGGGCAAAATGAGTCAGAATCTTGTTAAGCATCTCGCGTAAAAAAAACACAAAAGATATTGATCTTTTTAGCGTGAATATTAGAAGTTATGACATCTTTTTTTTATTACAACTACAGAACTACTTCCTTTCATGAAAATGTTTCATTTAAAGCACTACTTTTCAAACTTTTGTTTAACAAGTACGACTTTGTGAATTACAGTAAGCTAAAGTACCACTTTGTGAAGACCAGTAAGCTAAAGTACCACTTGGTCAAGACCAGTAAGCTAAAGTACCACTTTGTGAAGACCAGTAAGCTTAAGTACCACTTGGTCAAGACCAGTAAGCTGAAGTACCACTTGGTCAAGACCAGTAAGCTTAAGTACCACTTGGTCAAGACCAGTAAGCTAAAGTACCACTTTGTGAAGACTAGTAAGCTAAAGTACCACTTTGTGAAGACTAGTAAGCTAAAGTACCACTTTGTGAAGACCAGTAAGCTAAAGTACCAATTGGTCAAGACCAGTAAGCTAAAGTACCACTTTGTGAAGACCAGTAAGCTAAAGTACCAATTGGTCAAGACCAGTAAGCTAAAGTACCACTTTGTGAAGACCAGTAAGCTTAAGTACCACTTTGTGAAGACCAGTAAGCTGAAGTACCACTTTGTCAAGACCAGTAAGCTAAAGTACCACTTTGTGAAGACCAGTAAGCTAAAGTACCAATTGGTCAAGACCAGTAAGCTAAAGTACCACTTTGTGAAGACCAGCAAGCTAAAGTACCAATTGGTCAAGACCAGTAAGCTAAAGTACCACTTTGTGAAGACCAGTAAGCTAAAGTACCACTTTGTGAAGACCAGTAAGCTAAAGTACCACTTTGTGAAGACCAGTAAGCAAAAGTACCACTTTGTGAAGACCAGTAAGCTAAAGTACCACTTTGTGAACACCAGTAAGCTAAAGTACCAATTGGTCAAAACCAGTAAGCTGAAGTACCACTTTGTAAAGACTAGTAAGCTAAAGTACCACTTTGTGAAGACCAGTAAGCTAAAGTACCACTGTGAAGACCAGTAAGCTAAAATACCACTTTGTGAAGACCAGTAAGCTAAAGTACCACTTGGTCAAGACCAGTAAGCTAAAGTACCACTTGGTCAAGACCAGCAAGCTGAAGTACCACTTTGTCAAGACCAGTAAGCTAAAGTACAAACTTGGTCCACACCAGTAAGCTAAAGTACCACTTTGTGTAGACCAGTAAGCTAAAGTACCACTTGGTCAAGACCAGTAAGCTTAAGTACCACTTGGTCAAGACCAGTAAGCTAAAGTACCACTTGGTCAAGACCAGTAAGCTAAAGTACCACTTTGAGATGACCAGTAAGTTGAATTACAACTTTAACGATTAGGAGATCGTTTGCAACAAGACTAAAAGAGTGAATGTCTACTGATGAAAATATTATGCTCGGCAAATGATGTTAAGTTTTTGCACACGATAGGAATTTTAACAAGTTAGCATTATAACTATAAATTATAACTTGTATTGTTATACATTTTTACAGCCAAGTTAAGTGCAAATGTGCTAAAAAGTATACATCTCTTAATATTAATATGGAGTTTATATTGATTGGAGTTTATATTGATTTGCTAATACTAGATAGGGCCAAAACAGTGCGTGGAGGCTTTGGGGCTGAATTTGTATGGAGGCCCTACACTTTTTCGAACGCTTTAATAAAACACATTTATTAATTAAAAAAAATACTAATATGTAAAAAGATGACATATTATAAAAGAAAGCGAGTACTTGTAAATTTTTTTTGTTTTGTTTTGTTTTTAGTTACAAAAATTGTAAATTTTTAGGATATACGCGCATTGTATTAAATCAAGAGTTGAACAAAGAATACGAGCACATTGTAAGCAAACGTTCTTTAATTGCGACAGTGTTGCCAACTCTAAAATTAAAAGTATAGTTGTTAAAAAGGCGAGAAAAAAAAATTGAAACAACAACGTAAAGCTACTCTATTGTGGGCCCCCCCTTTTTATGGGTACGTCTTGGGGCCCCCTTTTTTTGTCGGTACGTCTGAGCTTTAACCTACCATCTCTCCCCTAAATCCTGCTCTGACTTCTAGAGACCAAGAGCATCTGTAGTATCATTTAATTTTCTAAATTCTGTCTGCCTATTGAAAAACGGATCTTTTTTCCTGACTGAACACTCAGAACAGGGCACCGTGTGCTTAGTCTTAACATATCGCTGACTTCATGATGTCTCCATGCACTGGCTTGACAAAGTCTCTTGCAGATAATGCACACATACAAAATTCGGACTGCCATATTAACCTTGAAAACTTGGCAGGCATTACAAATAAAGCATCAATCATCCAGTACTGTCGAAATAGTGTTGCATATTTAAAAAAAAAATCTTACTTTAAATTTTGTTTGGTCACTTCGTCCATGTGCTACTTTTAGATCTAGCTCTAAAAAAACAACTTAGGGAGACATTGAAAATCCAAGCAAGGAACTTGTTTGAAAGGCTTCTTTTATCTTCTGAAAGTGTTCTTTTATCTTCTGAAAGTGTTCTTTCTTAATTATTCTAGAATGCTTCTAAACAATTTAAAACGTCCCTATTAATAGTAAAAACTTTAAATTTTGGAAAAATTAGAGACCTTACTTCAAAAGATTAGATAAAAAACGCCCTATGCTTTACGAGAGGTATCTTGGCGCTATGTAATTTTTTGGTCATATATAGTTATAACAGGTTGGCTGCTTGCTAAAATAGAATTATAAATGCGCTCGCTGTACCACTATCACTTCACAGAATACGTTTGACTATTAACAATGTAATAACAACATCCAAGGCTGGATATAAGTATTTAGAGGCCCAGGATAGGTTTTATTCTGTGGAAGCTTATACAGTTTTTTTTTAAACTTGAATAAAATCCACTTATCAGTGGAAATACATTTGCCTAAAGCATTTTGAGGAAGATAATGCAATCTAATAAATTTAATCACAATTTTCAAAAAACAATTAATTTACAGATTTTAGTTTTAAAAATGTGTATATTTTTGAGTTTGTGAAGGGTAAGGCCTTTAGTAGACGCACTGTCGTATATCTGGAGCTGTATTTACTTATTCCGCGCAGGCTACAAGTATACATTTCCTAATCACATTTTTTCCAGACCTAAATATGCAAATATTTCTGACCCGTCTTAATTCAGATATATTTTTTTTAACCCCTTTTTTTTTGTTGGGACTTTTATTGCTGTAGTAATTCAAATCCGTCTATGACAACATCAACAACGTCTGCGGCCAAAAATTACAATCCCATCAGAAACACTTTTTAGTCTATTTTGTATGGGTCGGAGAGGAGTTAGGATTGTGGCTGTTCATAGTTAGTACTTTCCATGACAATGTCTTCTCATTGATTCCTAGTCGTGCTGAAAATAATGAAACCTCCCACTTGCTTACGACATTGAGGTCCCAATGCTGGGGCCGCATCTGAGTTTATGTGTAATCTTGACTATCTAATAATTAATACGACTTGCATGCTTGATGGAAGCTGGCGGAGTTGTAAAACGCTTGAATTCTGAATTTCGGTGACAATTGCGATTTCAAACTTCGGGAATACCTTGGACACTTACGAGTACATCCAATTTTAACGGGTACGCTTGGCTTTCCAAACCGAGTTCCCTAGTTTGAATCCGGTGAAGACTGACATTTTTTGTATTCAGGGTTCCTTAGGGTTCTTCTGACTCCAAAAAAAACAAACAAAAAAAACAAAAAACAAAAAAACTCTAATGGGCACCTGGCTTTATTTTGGGAACGTGTAGGAAGTTGGTCGTTGTGCTAACCACATGACACCCTGCTCGTTAACCGTTGCCTAAGAAACAGATGGCTTTATTATCATATGCCCTATAGACCGATTTGTCTGAAAGGGGAACTTCTTAAGTTGGAGCTAGCGTTTGAGCAGTAACACGAACATATCACAGTTATAAAAAGTATTGCATTAACAAAACATTTAAAAAAAAAATACTTTAAAATAAAACAATGTTTATATTAATGTGTATCAAGTAGTTTGGATCTAGACCAATAGCAATAAATCTGTGCTATTAGAAATGTTTTTTACTTATTGTTTTTGTTTAGCGTTCTCAATACGTTATGAGCCTATCACTTGTCTGGACCAGTTTGAAAGGGAGAGGAAGAACGGGTACCTGGGTGATCGCTTTTTAAATGTATTTTTAAAACCTGAACTCGAACATGTGGGCTAAAGCCTTCCCAGGCTTCTGAAGCCAATGAAACCACTCTGCTAGCCAAGAGTCTGTGACTATGGAAGATTGTATGATTTTCTATTGTTTCTGTTTCTTGCTTGTGTTCACTAAGCCTGAGAGGGCAGCCTAATATAAAGGGGACAAATTCAGATTTTACCACCACTTCATTCAAGTAATATTTCGTTCCTTTATTTGAGATACCAAACAAAGTAATTTATTATCAATTGCTAATTAATTAGTTTAATTTTAAATTGAATCTTGTGTTGTCAGGTAAAAGAAATAATTGTGCGAAATTTCAACTTGATCGGAGATTGGGCATTGGATAAATAACGTGTACAAACTTTGGGCCAGACAGGCAGACACACGGACAGACAGAGTGAGCTGATATAACTTACACTCTTGGGCTGGCTGTGACCCTAAGTCCCTGTTGTGTGCATGGTCGCGTAGGCATTCCAAAAAACACACAAAGCAGAAAAGAGGAATGCTCATGAAGTAGAACCAGAAATTCTCAACTTGAAAGCCACTCTGTTTTTGGTACGGGGCGTTTGGCGCCCTTGGAGTGCTGTAGGTGGTTTTGATGAGCTCTTCGTACTCCACGCACCATTCCAGGCAGCCGTCGAAGCAATACGCACCTCCAGTTCCGTTGGCGCAGTGGTAACAGTAGCCATCAACTGTGCACAGTAGATCTACGCAGGACAAGCTGCACAACTCTGTGCACTCAATGCCATAGAAAGGAGGCGCACATTCTAAATGCACATTTTTTTTTAAAAATTCGAAATAAAATACTTTAAAAAAAAAAGATTAATCAAAGTAATACATTTACAGTCATATATCACGTGACTAAGAGTTATTTTCCTTTATCGGTATTAAAGAAAATCAATATTTATACTATAAAGTAGAATGTAAGGCGTATGTATGTCCCGAATAGAAATCAAAACCGTTTCACCAATCTTAATAAAACTTGGCAGAAATGTTCCTTGGGTGCTAACTTAAACCGTATTGTAACCCTAAATCAAACTTAAGACCTTCAAAAAAAAAGTTGACTAACTCTATTACAGCTGTAGTATTTTATGGATCTAGGCCATGTTTAACATGTTGACATGAGAACAGATCGAAAGGATTTAAATCTAGATCTAATTTTAAAAAGTAGACTTTGCACATATAGTTTTTTACTTTGACACGTGAAAATACAAAATATAGTCTATTGATTTCGTAACTTGATAAAATTATGTTTCAAATTTGTGTTTCAAAATGTGTGTTTTAGACATAAATTCGGTCTTTATATCTGCGAATTTAGAATTCCTGATGTACATTCTTTCATTAGACATTATCGTATAAAATATATATATAAAAGCTATAAATATAATATATAATATATATTAATATATATATATATACCGTAGACGAAGAAGAAGATAGATAATTAGATAGGTAAGTTGATAGATAAATAGATATCTAGTTTAATGTCTAGCCAGTAGCATAAACTTCTAGGCTGGTCATCGAAGAGGGGTGACTGTTGTAGACTAAGATTTTAATGATTTTAATGTTGAAATTCAAATTGACTTGATATGTTTGAGCGCTTATAAAAGCAAAGGAAATCTTCGATATGATTCTTTATGATTCCATAAAGGGTGCACTGGTGCACTGAGTATACTTTAGGAACCTAAAAGGCTTTGGTTGTTATTTCGTAAAAAAAAATTAAAAAAATCAACGCCTGTAATTGTAAGGTGTTATTTAAATGAAGTATTTTTGGGACAATATACAGGGAAGAGGTGAGGCTGTGTGGTAAAGCGCTTTGCATCAGAACTGAGGGTACCAGGTTCAATTTGTTGTGAAGATGTTGGAATTAAATTTTGGGATTTTTGAGCGCCTCTATAGGGTTCCTTTACATCATCTTCTTTATAGATCGCAATTACAAAAGAGTATGCTAAAACCCTTGCGCAATATTTAGAAAAAAGGATAATACCTAGTTGGATACAAGGTATATATGAAACTTCACATTTTTCTTTATAATTTACAAGTGCTCAATGTAACCACATCTGGGGGGGGGGGCACGGACTGCATGAAGATGGCAAGAAAGTTCCTCCCAAATGCGCTTCAGGATGTCCCCGAGCTCTGTGTTGATTGCTTCTGGTCCTCGATCGTTGATGTCATTGAGTTTACTTGCATCGTTTGAACACTTGTCTTTAACATACCCTCAATACGAAAAAGTCGCTGACAGTTCGGGTGATTGACAGATCCAGCGCGTAGAGCAAGGTCTTTTACCACTGCTTCTACCAATTCCCCGTTGAGGCATGTTTTCATTCTGATTAAGTCCGTGCCGTCGGTGGTGGTCACATTGGGCACTTGTAAAGCATGAAATAAACATTTGAAGCTATATACAACACTTGTATCCAGCTAGATATGATTTTTTTTTACTTATTTGTGGAATATAACGCAACGGTTTTGACGCATTCTTTTTTCATCTCCATGTGCAACAATCATCGTCATTTAATAGCTTAATGAATTATTTCTGTATCTAAATTTTTGTACTCTTTGAGTATATATAAATTAAAAATAAGCAAAAAAGATAAAATACTTTAAAAAAAATACAAAGCTTATATTAAGTGCATTATTAAGTTTGGATCAGTCATGTCATTTAATTTGTAATAGATCTAGACTAACAATAACAAATCTGTATTAGAAATAATTGTTTTACTAATTGTTCTTGTTTAGCAGAATTTCAAGCTTTTAGCTTTAGTTTGAAATGGGTTGGGGGGGGGGAGAACGGACGATCGCTTTTTCAATATATTTAAAAAGGGGAGCAACCTGAATTCAAACTCGTGGGGGGGGGGGGGGGCTAAAGCCTTCTCTGGCTTCTCATGCCAACGCGGTATACACTCTGCTAGCGAAGAGTCGTGATGCGAGATTTGTGTCTCGAAGAAAAAACGTGTACAAACTTTTGGCCAGACAGACAAAGTGAGTTGATATAAGCCTGCTTTTTTTTTTTTTTTTAAATTTAGCAAAAGTTTAAATGCAAAGTACCTCCATACGCTTCGAATTCGCAGATGGATAAAACACTGTTTGAATTATGTATTGATATTTCCACATGCTGTGTCTGTAAACCTATGCTAGCTTTATATAAAATTGAAACTTTTGATCCAATGACTCCTCTGTAAGTATAGATGACTTCATCGTCGGGGTTGAACACATTTACCGCGAATGTTTCCTGCAATGCCGTAACTGAAGATAAAAGAAAGAACACAGACATTTGAAACCTTGCTGATGGAGAGAGATAAGTAACAAGTAATTGCTTATTATTAAATAAAAGTTTAGTATCACGAGGCAGAGACTTCTATTGTGTGACACTGTCGTAATAAGTTACTTTTGCTTTAAATTACTACTGAGCGATGTGCGTAGCAAAAAAGCTTCCGAAAATTTGACTACGGACAACGAAAGAGATCAAGACGAAGAGAACCTGAGACCGAAAGCTTCTGGCACGTTTAGCTTGTCACAGGGACCCCTTTCAAAGTAGGAGCGATCTGTCAAATCGGCCTAAGACTTTACATTATATTTCACATTAATTTTTTTTTACGGTAATTATATTTCTTCTTTTTCTTCATAATTTTCCTTAAAAACAAATGAATGTAAGACTCTTAGAACTGTACAACACGGAACTTTGCCGCATACCCCATCTGCTTGTCTGAACGAAATTCTGTCTGGATATATATATATATAAAGATATACGCAAAGGCAAATATGTACATCCATAACGCAATGGCTAAAAACCCAAGACGCAGACATGATACGATGTTAAAGGCCGAGCATATCAGTTGGGTGGAAATGAAATCCCTTTCTTCACCGAGATTAGAACCAGGACCCCAGGTTCGGAAGCTAAGCGCTTAACCACTCAGACACCGCGCTCCCAATTTCTTAATTACTTATTGGTAAATAATTATTATATTCAATATCAAACAAGAGAAGAAATTTTACTAAATGGTGTAGTGGTAATAGTTGAACAAGCTTCTTCGTACTTGCAAGTACGATGTTTTGGAGATTTATGCTAACAATAGATAGATATAAAACCTTATTGTAATGAAGTGATAACGACTAGAATACCAAGAACATGGCTCTATTCGACAAGATTGCAGTACACAGTGGACGAGATAACAAGTACATCTCACGACATTGCTGAACTACTATGAACACACACACACACACACTGGACATGACACTCAGTTACACTACACTTATATTTTCATAAGCTTTAAGACCTAGCTCTAGTGGGTACCTGGCATTAGTATGGGAAAAGTAAATCATGTGCTGGCCACATATAACCCTAGTTCAGGGGTGGGCAACATTTTTGTATCGAGGGCCGCATTGACAAAATTTTGGGAATGGGGGGGCCGCTTATTATACATTCTTTTTTCACACTCTAATTGAGGAATTACAACAAGAGTTGGCTATTTCTGAAACCAATTTTACGATTAAAAAAAAAATGCTATTGTCTTTTTACATCCCAACCTTTAACCCCAAATATACAGTTGTACTTAATGTGAACTACTTCACTGTTTACACTTGTTCGTAATGTTCCGGAACTGTGGAACTAGTCGGTCCACATCAACCTTTGATTACACAAGTTAAGTTTAGACAGAAAAAATGTTTGTTCACAAATGTATGTTTTCCCAAATAATATGAAAGTTTAGCAGCAAAGATTTTTTAAGTATGGAAATAAGGCTTCTAGAACCCATTAGGCTCCAGTGGAAGAACTGACTGGAACTTCTCTTTCAGGTCATAATTTACATGGAGTTATGTTCTTTGGAGCTGAATCAGTATCAGCGCTAAATGCTGAGCTGACGGTATAGATA
This sequence comes from Biomphalaria sudanica, assembly GCA_036873155.1. Taxonomy (NCBI): domain Eukaryota; kingdom Metazoa; phylum Mollusca; class Gastropoda; family Planorbidae; genus Biomphalaria; species Biomphalaria sudanica. The sequence continues at coordinate 450,238 of JAZGLO010006682.1, forward strand.
ACTGGTTCTTGGCGTCTTAAAATTTGCTTTTATGAATTCCATAATTAACGAATCTAAAAAAAAAGTCTTGTACTTTTGTTCATTTCACTAGAAATTGTCTTGTACTCGGTGTGAGTCTATAATATGTAATTTTATGAAGCTTTGTGCAAACTTTCCTGTTTATAGTTTATTGTTGGGATATTCTTTAAAACAACAACAAACAAACTGTTTTCTCAGTCAAAGATCGAGCTTTAGCAGTTGTTACACTTGCCATCTTGTTCAAAGCATACCCAACACTCAACACAGTTCTTCATAGCATTGAATAAATACTGGCCTGAGATAGTGTCTTTGACTGAGTATATTGAAGTATAATCGATTAGCTTAATCTTCGTTTACTTGAAATTTTTTATAATGTGACAGTTTCAATAATTTATACAGATAGCCTACTTGGAATTATTTTTAATATATCTCCATCTTTATATGTTTATACTGTGGGCACACCTTATTTCTGTAGGTGTCCGCGGGCCGCATAAAACGCTCTGGCGGGCCGCATGTGGCCCGCGGGCCGTATTTTGCCCATCCCTAGTTAATTGTGGGCCGCAGAAGGAAATGACCTTAAACATCATCTGCCCCATTGATCACAAGGTCTGAAAAGGGACACTTTAATTTGTATTTCATTTTATATTTTTATATTAACACACAATTCTGCCTATTGATATTCAAGCCTTGTATGATAAGTTTCATCTTTCACGTTTGTTGAAAAAAATTGTACAAAATAACATGAATTAGAACGATGCATTACCTCTAAAGTGAATGACTATTTCATGTAGAACCACAGGGGAGTGAAAGGACACGCTCCAAACTGGTCTTTTATCATTGATGTCTGTGGTAGAACATAGGGTCTCAGATTTTTTCTTGATTCCATCTACTGAGAGAAGTGCACGGCTGACGACTCCTTTGGTGTGGTTATAGTAGCTTGACATACTTACATCTCCACCCAATGCAAGATTGCGACCTGTTACAAGGTGAATACGTTGTTAAAACTGTACATGATTGCAGTTATAATGATTTAAGGAGTGTAAATGTAGGTCAACTTCACCTATGCCCAAGTCTGTTAGACCGTTTGGGGCACCACGCAAGATTTGTCAACCGTCTTTTTGCATTCCTCTCTGGATTTTAGCTAGAATCATTTGCAATGGCAGGTCCGTCCATTCTCCTTCTCCGTCCGCCTCTTGTTCTTTTGCCTGGTACTGTTTCCCGAAGGAAGGTCTTTACTAGCTATGAAGACCTTCTTATATGGCCATAGAGTTTTAGTTTGCGTATTTTTAAAAGTAGTTACCAGTTACCAGTTCAGAAGAATAAACTAGTTAATTCCCATTCCTAGGAATTTAAGCATTCGAACATTAAATAACAAGTACCTATTTAATAAATAAAACCCTTGTCCCCTGATGACTTACTGACTGACTGACTCACTGATAATCAATAATTCTCCCACTTTCCGTGGGACTATAAATTACACAAATTAAACCTGTTATTAACTTAAGCTTAGAACAACTAAACAAATTTTAGATCCAAATCGCATAGGTTTAATGTATCAAAAATAAGTTTTAATAGAAACCACATTGTATTATGTGTTTGAAGGTCCGTTGCATTGGCGGGAATGGAAGAAAGACCCAACAGACATGTAACTATTAAAACATCTTTTCTCAAGAGGCTTTTTTATGTGGCGGACAACCATAGCGTTAATGTGATACAGAGAATAAATATGGAGGAGTTTCCCTGGTGTGCTCGGCCTTTGGCGTCGCCTCTAGCCCAAGCCTTATTGAATACAAATTATCGCATTAAAGATGTCAAAAATTATATTTGCTTTCATCTTTCCTAGACAGTAGTTTTTGTCTAGACAGGTAGATAAAGCTATGTTTTGGTGTGCTGAGAGTGACATTTGTCTTTAATTTTACTGTTGGGACAATTACAAACACAAATTTTAAACTTAACAAGGTTACAAAGACAGTTTGTGTGGAAACAAAAACTCAAAATCGGACCCCAATGTGGTCCACCAAGGCAGGTAAAAAAGCAAGGTATCAATATTTTCAGAAAGAACATCACAACTAATTCTACCAAAGACAAATAACAGAGAAGAATGGAGAAAGAAGGTTGACAGATCTTGTGTGGTACCAGAAGACCAAACGATAGGTGAAAGTGAATGTGAAGTTTTGTCTGAACCTGGCCTAACTGATATCTTATAATGAATATCTAATTGATCAAATTGTTTTGTAAAGGGTGATCACATATTCAAATCCTCAAGAAAAAAACATTTCGTACAAAAAATAAAAAAAAAAATAAAAAAATCCTTTAGTTGAGTGTTCCATGGCAATAGGGCAACGCTGCAGTTCAGGTGATCATATGAAAAACTACTTATTATTTGTTGTTTGAAATTATGTCAAACTTAGCTTACAAAATTGATTTGTTCACTTTAAAAAAATGTAAAAAAAATAATTTTTGTAAATGTAGAGAATCCAAAAGTAAAAAAAAAATAAATTTTGACCAACTTCTAAGACCATTGGCATAAATGTGTTAACATTAAGGAGCGTTGCACCCTACGTACTAAGGAGAGTCCTGTGTTTGTTACTACTAATAGTGAATAGTTGTAAAAGTGATGTATTTTAAAGAAAAAAAAAAAACTGCTTGCGTAAGTGATTTTAAAAATTCGCTTTTTCGATTTCACTAAAGAAAAAAGTAGATATTGCATCAGAACTTTTATTGGTCTAAAATATCATGATGTCGGACTTTTCACTGTCCTTTTCTAGTTTAGCAGATCTATACGGGACGGACGGACGGACGGACATTCCACACGAAACTAATAGCGTCTTTTCCCCTTTCGGCCGCTTTATAAAGCTCCCACAAATATGTTTGTTAAGCCATTTAAAATCCTCTTTAACTATTCCAAAGTCTTTGACACAGTTCAGCGGGGTATAAATCTCCTTTGCTCAGCATATTAGCAGAATCTCAACATGACTATATTGGCTGAGATGTTCAATGGTAATTGTGGGGAGCGTAATCAAGAGGCTGAGTACGCTTGGCTTGGCTACCTATGAAGGGGACTTGAGGTTCGACACCCGACTCGGGCAGAGTTGTATTTACCGAGCCCAAAGGAAAACTTACTCCTAGATACCCCCTCCCCCCCCACTGGTCCGCAAAAGAGATTGGGCCAAAGCGCTCTGAGCATGCTATATGCATGACACTAGCGCTATATACAAGCTATAATCATTATTCTGACATGTGTAGGAATTACAGGACAGATGAAACTCGAGAAGCTGTGTCTGCCATTAGAGCTAGACTCGAAGGAATTCGATAAGCATGTCCTCAAACTCCACAGATGAGTCTTAGGACAGAAGGTATTTTTCATGTGTTCTTCTATCCGGCTATTAAATAAGGTGCTATGTGCCTCAGTTCAATGTAAAATAAATTCTTCCCTCAGACAATGCTGTCTATGGGGCATCTGTTTCTTTGGCCAACGGTTAACGAGCAGGGTGTAATGTGGCCAGAACAACGACCAACCGCCTTTACTTTCCCCAACTAAAGTCAGGTACCCATTACAGTTGAGGGGGGGGGGGGGACTCAGGACGCTCCAAAATTCCAAATCCCAGTCTTCACCGAGATACTAACCCAGGACTCCAGTTTCGGAAGCCAAGCGCTTAACCACTCAGCCATCCCGTCCCCGTCCATTTCAATGACTCATCACCTATACTTCCCAACTTATGTCAGTGTAAGGAAATGATGACGACTAGTATATCAATAACATGGCTTTATCGACAAAATTAGACTACAGTAAACAGTGAATGAAACCAGCACGTCTCGCATAACACTGATGCAGTCTATGCACACACACACACTGGACATAAAACACACGCACTGGGCATGACCTTCTGACACGCTGGACGCACGCAGAAAATCGACTCAGTTACACTACAGTCAGGTAAATGAGTGTGGTGGATTTAGTGGCATCAATATAATCCCGAAATCCTAGAATCAGTCTTCATTGGTATTCGAACTCAGTCTTCCAATCTGGAAACCAACCACCTCGCCTCGCCACCACGCAAAGGTTCAACCGTAGCACAAATTGTGTCCTCTTACCTGCCCTAATATGTCCTCTCACCTGCGCTAATATGTCCTCTTACCTGCGCTAATATGTCCTCTTAGCTGCGCTAATGTCATCTCACCCACCTGCGCTAATAAGTCCTCTCACCTGCGCTAATGTCATCTCACCTGCTCCAATATATCCTCTCACCTGCTCTAATATGTCATCTCACCTGCTCAAATATGTCATCTCACCTGCTTTAATATGTCATCTAACCTGCTCTAATATGTCATCTCACCTGCGCTACTATGTCATCTCACCTGCTCTAATATGTCATCTTACCTGCTCTAATATGTCATCTCACCAGCTCTATTATGTCATCTTACCTGCTCTAATATGTCAGCTCACCTGCTCTAATATGTCATCTTACCTGCTCTAATATGTCCTCTCACCTGCTCTAATATGTCATCTTACCTGCTCTAATATGTCATCTCACCTGCTCTAATTTGTCATCTTACCTGCTCTAATATGTCATCTCACCTGCTCTAATATGTCATCTCACCTGCGCTAATACGTCCTCTCACCTGCTCTAATATGTCATCTCACCTGCTCTAATATGTCAACTCACCTGCCCTAATATATCCTCTCACCTGCTCTAATATGTCATCTAACCTGCTCTAATATGTCATCTCACTTGCGCTACTATGTCATCTTACCTGCTCTAATATGTCATCTCACCAGCTCTATTATGTCATCTTACCTGCTCTAATATGTCAGCTCACCTGCTCTAATATGTCATCTTACCTGCTCTAATATGTCCTCTCACCTGCTCTAATATGTCATCTTACCTGCTCTAATATGTCATCTCACCTGCTCTAATTTGTCATCTTACCTTCTCTAATATGTCATCTCACCTGCTCTAATATGTCATCTCACCTGCGCTAATACGTCCTCTCACCTGCTCTAATATGTCATCTCACCTGCTCTAATATGTCAACTCACCTGCCCTAATATATCCTCTCACCTGCTCTAATATGTCATCTAACCTGCTCTAATATGTCATCTCACTTGCGCTACTATGTCATCTTACCTGCTCTAATATGTCATCTCACCAGCTCTAATATGTCATCTTACATGCTCTAATATGTCAGCTCAGCTGCTCTAATATGTCATCTTACCTGCTCTAATATGTCCTCTCACCTGCTCTAATATGTCATCTTACCTGCTCTAATATGTCATCTCACCTGCTCTAATTTGTTATCTTACCTGCTCTAATATGTCATCTCACCTGCTCTAATATGTCATCTCACCTGCTTTAATATGTCCGCTCACCTGCTCTAATATGTCCTCTAACCTGCTCTAATATGTCTTCTCACCTGCTCTAATATGTCATCTCACCGGCGCTAATAAGTCCTCTCACCTGCCCTAATATTTCCTTTCACCTGCGCTAATATGTCCTCTCACCTGCGCTATTATGTCCTCTCACCTGCGCTAACGTAAACTGCACACCAACGTCTTGGATATGTGGGCTCATGAAAAGAAATATTTAGCTGACATACGTAGTCAGTGATGTTACAGATGATGATAAGTGTGTCGTTTCCGACTGAAATATCACGTCGGTCCAGGCAACGTCCAGTATAACATTGACTCGAAGTCTTTAGAAAGTGTAAATGTATGTCTTTGAGGCTATCTGTAGATCAAAAACAATTTTTTTTTTAAATTTCTTAAAAAAAAAATCGTTTATCTAAGGGGAAGAACTCCGCCTTTACAACTATACGTTTCAATTTTATGGAGAAGTTTTTTCGCTTATTCAAATACAAAAATAAGTTATTCCCCATTCCTACATAAAACACAATTATTTAGTTACTATTTAACTGACTATTCGGTTAACTGTTTTATTGATTCATATTCATATATGAACAATAATAATGCAAAGTTTCAAATTGATGCCAGACGGACATTCAGACAGACAGGCTTAAAGTGTTGATATAAAATTTCAACCAAAAAAATCGTTCTTGGCGGCAAAGGAAATTAATACTGTCCACTACGTTTTTCGCGTCCATTTTCTATACATATTTCAGCCTTTGCTTCCTGGTGCTAATTGTTTGGGCCACTTTTCTTTATGTTTACAGACTATAATTTTGAAAGGGATTCTAATACTATCTCGAAATATGATCATTTCTCTTTCTTAAAAACAATGTAACTTTATGCATAAACATAAATAAAAATAATACGTTTTCCTTTCAGATATGCGATCTATAGGGCATATATATATATATATATATATATATATATATATATATATAATATATATATATATATATATATATATATATATATATATATATATATATATAAACATATATATATATATATATATATATATAGGTCATCTGTTTCTGTGGCCTACGGTTAACAAGGGTGTCATGTGGCCAGCACAACCAACCATCTATACCTTTTCCAAAATAATGTCAGGTGTGTGAGCTGTATGGACTCAGAAATGCCCGAAAATTACGACATTACAAATCCCAATCTTCATCAGGATTTAAACCCGGGACCCTCGGTTCGGATGCTAAGCCCTTTACACTCAGCCACTCATACACACAATTGATGTTATTATGAATGTGTAAGTATTCTGTTGGTCGTGATACGTGTGATGCTGTGTTTTGCTGTGTGTTTTACATATCAGTAGTGGTGTTGAATTGGAATAAAGCCTTGTCTATAAAGTTATGGATTGTCTCACTATCCACCTAATAATAACGTATATAATAGTAAAATAATAACATAAAAGTATTACAGGTGTGGAGGCGCGGTGGCTGAGCGGCAAAGCCCTTGTTTTCCGGAGGTTCAAATCCTGGTGAAGACTGGGATTTTTAATTTCGGGATTTTTCTGGCACTTCTGAGTCCACCCTGCTCTAATGGGTACCTGACATTAGTTGGGGAAAAGTAAAGGCGGTCGGTCATTGTGCTGACCACATGACACCCCCGTAAACCGTAGGCCACAGAAACATATGACCTTTACATCATCTGGCCTGTAGACCACAAGGTCTGAAAGGGGAACTTTACTAACTTTTTTTTTAACTACATGTGTCGTACGATTAATCAAAAGTTTGACATGTATTCTATATTGGTGTATATTCTATCTAAAAGTTTGACATGTATTCTATATTGGTGTATATTCTATCTATAGCCCTCTCTTTTGTTTAAAACACAAGTATATTGAAAGTTACCTGGCCGTGAGGTATGCGCTTCAATCTGTTGTCACACTGGTCTTGTGCTCCAGCCCTGACCATTTCTAGAACGTAATTAAACATTGCAGTATTTCACTTTTAATTACCAATGTCTGAGGAGGTGTAAAGTAAAGCTCCCCCTTTCAAACCTTGCTGGTCAAGAGGGCAAACGATATCAAGGTCGCCAGTTTCTAGGGCCAACGGTTAACGAGCTGGGGTGCCACGTGACAAGCACAACTACCAACCTCTTCCACTTTCCCCAACTAAAGTCAGGTACATATCAGAGTTGTTGGGACTCGGGGCACCCTTAAAACAAAAAAATCCCAGAGGTTCAAAATCACCGAGATTCGGACCCAGGACCCCAGATTCGGAAGCCAAGTGCTTAACCACTCGGCCACCTAGCCCTGTGAAGAAGAAGAGCTTAAATACCGAGCAGAGTCCACAAAAGAGATTGGAACATAGCGCATTACAAATAATTATTATAAAATTGATTGATGTTTTACGCATTCATGTTTTGTTAAGAAAAGGAAATAATTGTTTACAGTTTCAACTGGGTGTGGGAAAAGTAACGTGTTTACCTATCCCCTTAGGGATGCAACTCGCACATATTTGGCGGCATCTATAAATGCTAAAGGATTTGTTATCTTGGTTGGTATCATACAAAATAATTAATTATCAGTATTAATTGATGTATTTTTTTTTTATTGATTCATGTCTTTTCTTTGCTAATGAAAAATTGGACTAAGTTTCAATTAGATTCTAGAATGAGCGTGAAAAAAATAATTTTACCAAACAGGAAGAATGAGCTGATTAAAGCTTGGTCAAAACTTTATAAGTATTCTTGTTACCGGAATAAACGTATGAAAAGACCATTTATATAAGGAAATGGAACGCATCAATACATCTAGTACTTCATTAAAGTACAATGTAAAGATACGCATGTTTATTCATTGTATGAGTACAAGTATGCATGCATGTATGTATGTAATATGTATGTATGTTTGTTTGTCTGTATGCCCCACATAGAAATCAAAATTGTTTGACCTATGCGGTCGCAGTGGATCTCTCACTTTCATAGGCCCTGCGCTAATTCTAGGTGTAAACTACACCAAGACACCGATAGCAAAGTCACACAGACACAAAAACTCTTTCGTTCCCTGACAATCTAATCATTAAATAGAAACAATCTGATATAAACCTTTCACATGGAAATTATGAGTGACTCTGGTGTAAATGTACATTTTGGTTTTCTATAGTAACAATGTTTCGTTCGGTGTAATGCACAAGTTGTAAGACTAATTTCCTTACGAATAATAATTATAATTATTATTATTATGTTAGAAACGAACGAGTAGTCATTCTCTGGCGCTGCCAGGGTCGAGTTTCGCTAAAAAGAAACAAAATTCATCGTAGTCCCTTTAACAGTTTCCACTGAGGAATTTTCTGGTGATGTGGCAGGTCTGCAGCAGTACCGCTCTCAGACAGGCTATAAGGATGTTCCTAGGAATGTTAAGGGCCTTGAAGGTGTCTGTGAGGTCAGTTGTTATTATCCCCTCGGTTGATATAACAATAGGGTATATTGTTATTTTGGACAATATCCATAGACGCTTAATCTCCAAAAGCAAATTAAACCAATTATAACTTATATGTAATAGCAGGCTTTCTGCGGCCTCCTGATTTTCCTGGGCATCCTGGAAATCTCCCGACATTACAAAATATATAAAAAGTCCTAGAAATCTGAAATTATTAAAAACGGATTTTCATTTTGGTCTGCCAATCAGCTTTCATTAAATAAAAATTTATTGCAAAGACGAAGGTATTTTCTAATACAAAATCTTTATTTTGACATTATTGTATCCAGAGTGGGTCCCGCCCAATCCTTTTGAAATAGGGCCCCGCGGTTGATATGACTGGCCCTGCTTAGGATAATTGTAATCAAGAACAGTAAAATGAAATACCTGTTGATACAGCCTCGATTTGAATCCATGAAATCCTTGTTGAAGCCGGAAATTGTATGAACAAAGGACTTACAGCTTTAAAGTTCCGTTTACATTTAGTGCTAGGCCTAAACTTCATTGCCTCTTGGCTAACATTGGATTTCATTATAAGATCTCCTGTGTATAAAAGTCATGAATAAATTGTAATTATCTAGTGCACTCTTGTATTGTTTCATTTAAACATTTCAGATCTTTTGTTAATTTTTTTTTAAGCGGCCCCCGAAAGGGGAATGGACGCTATTATTTTTGTGTGGTATGTCTGTTGGTCCGTCCGTTCCGTTTAGATCTCGTAAACTATAAAAGATATTGAAAATCCGACATCTTGATATTTTAGTCCGTTCAAAGCTCTGATGCAATGGATCCTTTTTTCTTTTCTAAAAGCGAAATCTTTTATTTTTAAATTAACTATGCAAGCATTTTTTAAAATAAAAATACACCTTTTTAAGACAATTCTAAAGTTATTCTGACTAATACGAGAGACAATTTATTAAGGAAGATATTAATTAACCATATTTGTAACACATTTATGTTCAAGGTTTTAGATATTTGTTCAAAAATTAAAAATTTTTTTACAATTGTATTACTAAGTTCTGTAATTTCTGTCATACTAGCTGCTGCATTTACAGAAATATATTTACTTTTATTTTTAAATCTATTTAGCATGCATATAAGCGAAACGTTCTTTTAAAACAAAAAGTTTTTCATATTATCACGTGAACTGTATCATCATAATGATACTTTAGTCTATTGAACTAAGAGAACGGGGGAATTGTATGTTTAGTACGAACTAGTTTCTTTCTTCTTTTTTCTGAGACTTTGAATAGATTTCCACTTACTAGAACAGATAGATCAATTTGAGAATCATTCTATGACATCAGTCAGGGCCCCAGGTTCACATCTAACGTCTCCTTCACTTTCACCTATCCCTTGGTCTGCTGGACCGTTGGGGGCACCACACACGATCTGTGGACCACTTCGGGGGCCTATTTTGATTCTGCGCTTCCCCACAAACTGTCTTTGTAACCTTGTCAGGATGCAGGTTTATATTGTGAGTTATAGTTCCAAAGTTTTTTATACAAAAGATCAAGGTTACAAAGACAGTCTGTGTGGAAACACAAACTGAAAATCGGCCCCATAAGTGGTCTACCTAGAGACTTCACAAGGATACGAACACGGGACTTCTGGATCCAAGTGCTTTACCACTCAGCCACAGCATCTACAAATATTCATTAAATCGTACGCTTATATTTAAAAAAAATAGTAATAATGAACTGTATCCATACATTCAAAATCAATAACATGTAATAAGGAGAAACTAAAAATAAGATTTATTCTTCTTACAAAATTAGATAAATTGGCAACACAAAAGAAAAAGTAATTCGTGACCCAATTATAGTCAGCTAGTGTACCTGCTAAAAATGACTCGAAATACTTGGAGTAGGTCTACTAGGACCAGACATTCCCCTCGCTAAATAAACAATAATATCTCCATTGTCTTTTGTCATACAAACTAGACATACATCTAGCTAGATCTTATCTTATATAATACAGACGTTACTTAAAAAAGAAGATGATTACGTCCTACGCATCATGCATTTAGTCATGCATACGAATCAATAACTTATATTCTGCCAAGTCAATAGTTTTCCTGGCTAGCTCAGGCAATCCATTCCATGCTCTAATAGCACTAGGGAAGAAGGAGTATTTGTACAAATGTGTCCTAGCATATGGGACGAGGAATGTACCTTTATCTTTGTCTCTTTCTGAGTATTTTTATTAAATTGTATTTGCAGATTATGGTTTCGTGTTTTATGTATAATTGCTACTTTACTTTTAAGTCTTCTATACTGAAGGCTTTCTAAATTTAGTGATTTTACTAAAGGTGTCACTCTAGTCAAATGTGAATATTCGTTTGTTATGAATCTCACTGCTCTATTTTGTGTCTGTTCCAGTTTCTTAATGTTTTCTTGAGTTGAGGGGTCCCAAACAGAGGATGCATATTCTATTATTGGCCTAACCAAGGTTAAATAACATTTTAGTTTTATGTTGTTATTTGATTTATAGAAATTTCTTTTCATAAACCCTAATGCTTTGTTTGATTTTTTGATAGTTTTTTCAATCTGGGGATTCTATGGCAGTAATTCATTTATTATAATACCTAGGTATTTTGCGTTTTTAGTCTGTGTTATTGGTTTACCATGAACAAGATAAGTGGAATTAATTTGTTTTAGTTTTTTTGTTACTCTTAATAACTGACATTTTTCTGGGCGGAAAGACATGCCTCAATTTCGATTCCCAATAAAGCTGACAGTTCTTGTGTGGTGCCCCAGCTGTCCAGCAGACCAAAATTAGATAAAAGTGAAATTAGATGTAAACCTGGCATAGCTGATGTCTTATAATTAATATCTAATTGATCTTTCCGTAAAAAAATTGTTAAAAAATTCATTTAGTTAAGTGTTTTATGGCTAGCCAGAATTTAAGTCATTGGTTAATATGCATGACTAAATGCATGACGCGTAGGACGTAATCATCTTCTTTTTTGAAGTAACGTCTGTATTATATAAGATAAGATATATACTATAGAGTAAGTTCACGCGATAATATGAAAAACTTCTTATTAGTTGTTGTTTTAAATTATGTCAAACTTATATGCATACTAAATAAATGTTTTTCTCTTTTAAAAAAGTAAACATTTTTTAGTGTATACTAGCAGAACTTACTTAAGTTATCAGTAACAATGTAAGCTATCTAAGGTAGATAGCATTTGCCTTTGAAAGAATTTTATTCTGATATTCTTGCCGAAAATATTGAAACCTGCCTTTTTACCTGCCTAGGTGGACCACTTCTGGGACCCATTTTCTACGCCAACTGTCTTTGTAACCTTGTTTTATTTTTCAACTGATGTTATATAGCGCAACTTTCATGCTTATATCACTGGAGTGCGCTTTGCTCCAATCTCTTTTGGATATATCACTGGAGTGCGCTTTGCTCCAATCTCTTTTGGATATATCACTGGAGTGCGCTTTGCTCCAATCTCTTTTGGATATATCACTGGAGTGCGCTTTGCTCCAATCTCTTTGGGATATATCACTGGAGTGCGCTTTGCTCTAATTTCTTTTGGATATTTTCTGTATGGAATTTGGCCTTTGTTGTGTGGAGGGAGAGTGGACCTTGAGGGACTGCAGGCACGACATGGCCTAAATTGTGCCGATGTGCCCAAAATCACAAAATCAAATCAAATCACTCTTTTGGATATATCACTGGAGTGCGCTTTGCTCCAATCTCTTTTGGATATATCACTGGAGTGCGCTTTGCTCCAATCTCTTTTGGATATATCACTGGAGTGGGCTTTGCTCCAATCTCTTTTGGATATATCACTGGAGTGCGCTTTGCTCCAATCTCTTTTGGATATATCACTGGAGTGCGCTTTGCTCCAATCTCTTTTGGATATATCACTTGAGTGCGCTTTGCTCCAATCTCTTTTGGATATATCACTGGAGTGCGCTTTGCTCCAATCTCTTTTGGATATATCACTGGAGTGGGCTTTGCTCCAATCTCTTTTGGATATATCACTGGAGTGCGCTTTGCTCCAATCTCTTTTGGATATATCACTGGAGTACGCTTTGCTCCAATCTCTTTTGGATATATCAATGGAGTGCGCTTTGCTCCAATCTCTTTTGGATATATCACTGGAGTGGGCTTTGCTCCAATCTCTTTTGGATATATCACTGGAGTGCGCTTTGCTCCAATCTCTTTTGGATATATCACTGGAGTGCGCTTTGCTCCAATCTCTTTTGGATATATCACTTGAGTGCGCTTTGCTCCAATCTCTTTTGAATATGTCACTGGAGTGCGCTTTGCTCCAATCTCTTTTGGATATATCACTGGAGTGCGCTTTGCTCCAATCTCTTTTGAATATGTCACTGGAGTGCGCTTTGCTCCAATCTCTTTTGGATATATCACTGGAGTGCGCTTTGCTCCAATCTCTTTTGGATATATCACTGGAGTGCGCTTTGCTCCAATCTCTTTTGGATATATCACTGGAGTGCGCTTTGCTCCAATCTCTTTTGGATATATCACTGGAGTGCGCTTTGCTCCAATCTCTTTTGGATATATCACTGGAGTGCGCTTTGCTCCAATCTCTTTTGGATATATCACTGGAGTGGGCTTTGCTCCAATCTCTTTTGGATATATCACTGGAGTGCGCTTTGCTCCAATCTCTTTTGGATATATCACTGGAGTACGCTTTGCTCCAATCTCTTTTGGATATATCACTGGAGTGTGCTTTGCTCCAATCTCTTTTGGATATATCACTGGAGTGCGCTTTGCTCCAATCTCTTTTGGATATATCACTGGAGTGCGCTTTGCTCCAATCTCTTATTAAGTGGATCAGATGAGGAGGAAAAGCACAACTCTGAATTCAAACTTCTGCTGCCTTACATCTATATAGAATATGGGAAAGGCTTCCGTGGTCAACCCTGTGGGAAAATGGGGAACCGGCGACCTTTATAGTACCCTGCCAGAGCCTGCGATGCCGATGATAGCAAACGATTACTGATACTAGCTGTTCCTTCGGTAGATAAACTGCATGGGTAGGAGGGTGTACAGCTGTGTAGAAGACATCTTCCAGACCATAGCTAATGTCCAGACATGAGATGATCCTTAGTCGCTTTGTAACTGAAGGCAGAGACGTAGAGGGGGGCGCAATGCCACGGGCGCCACCCCTAAGAAGCGCCAACCATAAGGGGCGCCACACGTAGCATATATATTTCGATGTGAATTTTTAAAAAAATGAGAGTGGGGAGGCGCCATTAATGTACCTCGCCCCGGGCTCACGTGTTGCTTATTAAGCCTCTGAATGAAGGAGGTTATTATTACTAATCAAAAAGTGAACATACTGTATTGGCACTTGGTTCCAAAGAAACCATGACCACAGCTGGCATTTTCTTTACACTCTCCAGACGCCTGACATTTATTCTTTTTGCATCGACACTTCTTGTCACAGTGCGTCCCAAACCAACCATGCCGACATCCTGTAAGAGAGATAGTTGATAACAGACCCTAATATTGTCATTACACTAAGTCGCTCTTAAAACTGTTCGTTTGTTGCATTTCAATATTGCAATCAGTTTTTATTGATTTTGGGTTGAGATATGCATATTGAAAGGAAGTTTGTTTTAAGTATTTCGGATGATCCATCAGAGTTACTTCAGATGTCCAAATGGTTCGAGGCAAGCACGCCCTTTTTATGAACCATGTGACCCGAGAAAGGCTTTTATCTCGTGGCCAGGCTGAGAAATTGGCTCTTCGCCGATCTCTCTGTCAGGCCCCCGCCGACTGGGTGATCATTTCTTCACACCCGTCTTGGCATGTTGCACGTTCTTCCAAACCTCTGCATGAATTCCTCCTTTCATGTGTGGCCGGGAGCTTAAGCCCCACGTGGGGGCCATCGTTATGCCAATGCTTTCCCATCGTACCCGTGGGGGGACCATCACCACACGTATTGGCCCCTTTGCGAAACGGGCTGATGGGATTTCGGACTGGTTTAGCGAGTGTTTTTTTACATCCCTGCCACGTGTAATGTACTCTCGCTAGAGGGTACGTGTGGTAGCCCACTGATTGCTACCATTCTTGGCCTATCCACTTTCCCGGGCGGACGTTTCCATGGAGGCGCCACGCTGAGGCGACGGTAGCTGGAATATCCTCCGCCATCAGAGTTGCAGATCATCTACTTTATAGTCTAAATCTCCCGCAGGACAAAGGAGGGATGGGAGCGGGCAGGATTGAACTCTGGATTATTGAGATAATCAAACTGATTGCATGACCGCGGAGCCCATTTCAAGAGTACTAAAAATGTAGTTTTCTTGTAAGCTTCTCATTTAATCACTTCACGTTTATTGAAAGTCGCATTTAAAAACAGATTCCTAACTTTTTGAAAAAAAGTATAAACACATATTTTTTTTTAGAAACCACTTTTATTACACTTTTATTTCGCACATATAACCCGACATGGGCGTATTAACCTCACAATGAAACATAACACTCACACGTATATCCCGCACTAATTACGAAATAGTTAAAAATAAAATTGTACAAACAGCAACCTTATATACACCGCTTGTGCAAAGCGTGGCGTAAAATGATCTGCCTGTATCTTAAAGTTGTTTCTAATCAAACGTCAGTCCGACCATGCACAATCGTGTTGTTGTCATAATAGCGTACTTCCATATATTCATCAGTTAAAAAAAATCCCCCCCCCCCCCCACCAATAGCTGCAATTCTTTTTCCAAAAACTTGAATCCCCCGTTTCCTTATCCGTCCGTGTATTTTATTTAATTCAATCTACTTAACTCTATCTCTCCTAAATGACGATGCCAACCGTTGTTTTGACCCCCACTAAACAAAATTGATAATATCAATATACTATATATCAAATATCAAATGTTATTTTTGATTTGTAAACTTTGAATTTGTGTTGTGTAAAAAAGAGAGCAATCATTTCCCTATAATCCTATACCGAATATAATCAAACAAAACAAGTTATGTAAGTTTAATTATAACATGATCCTGACATACAAGTGAGCAAAATAAATTGATTCTATCGGAACGAAGCAAATAATTACGGAGAGAGAGAGAGTTAATAGGAAAGCAGTGGACTTTTAATATTGATTCTCGAATGTTCAAAAGGTCTGTAGGACGCTCCTGACTTAAGCAGACGTACAACATGAACAAGTCTAAAATTTCAAATTGATCTCGAAGTGTATACACTACCATCGTCTGTTGTTCTGGAGTTATCCTCATCTATTTCGCCGTCTTCATCGTCATCTGTGGATAGTTAATTAGACATCGTTTTAGAGATGGGCGTCAATTAAGATTATCCTTTTGGCACGCAGTAACAGAAACTTTACGAGTCTCTTAAGAAGGCCAGCTTCAAGTAAGCTTAATGTCATTGGTCCCTCCACTCTGGTCATACGAATGGTTTTATAGTTTAGGTACAAAGTGCAGTGCCCCTTTTAGACCTTGCAATCTATAGGGCAGATGATTCTTTGGCCAACAGTTAATGACCAGGGTGTCATTTGGCCAGCACAACGAACAACCGCCTTTGATTTTCTTAACTCTTTCTCTCCGTAATTATTTTCCTCGTTTCGATAGGATATTCATTTCGCTAATTTGTATTTCACTAGCCTGTTAGGGTTAAATTTCAATAACTTTTTTGTTTGTTTATAGAAAGTGTTATATTTGGTATCGAGTTAATAGGAAATGCATGCTCATTTTACACAACTCAATTAAAGTTTATAAATCCAAAAACTAATTTAGTTTAATGGGGGGTCAAATCAACGTTGACATCGTCAATTAGGAGAGAAAGAGTTAAGTCAGGTACCCACTTGACCCGGCGTTCCAGTACCAACTCAGCGTGGTTGCCGGGTGAACACCCCTCTTCAGAGGGGTGGCCAAGGGTACTGGTTGCTTGCCGCTGATGAATGAGCAGCCGGCTTGTGTAAAAGTCAATCAAAGGGGTTGTGTCAAGCCCCCCCTCCCTGTGGAGCCCCTGAGCAACGGTGAGTAAGAGACCTAACGGGATCTCCGAAAAGCGGATAGCGCTGGACACCAACTCGGGGGTTGATCGTGTTCTCCTGGGACCCGGCTGATTCGCGGGTCTCTCTATGGACAAACACTGGACTGACTGCGGCCTTTGCGGGCTGTGTCGGGCGGACTGGTTGGCGACCACGAGCTAGGCTCTAGCTAGCCCGTTCCCTGGTGCGCTAGAGGAGGAATTCGCCGCGACAAAGGGTAGTTCCAATACTGGCAATGTCAAAAAACGCGCGCCACCCCACTCCTTCCTTGCAGGAAACTTACATGCTCAGGTACCCATTAGAGTTGGGTGGACTCAAGGGCGCCCTAAAAATCCCGAAATTCAAAATCCCAGTCTTCACCGAGATATCCAACAACGTTGTGTTAAACTTGTAACTAACTTAGTTCGAAACATTTACAGGCAACCAACGATGACAAACTTATGACTCACTAACTTTGTCATTTTGTCTGTTGAGCAAGTGCTGATGGGAAAAATAGCTTACGCTAAAAATTGTTAATAAATTCGCTAGCTAGAAGGCAGATAAAATTTATTTGTAATATCTTTTGGGATAATTTGCATTTTTTTTTTGCGTATACTCTAACTCTAACATTGAATACACGTTATTTTCAAAAAAACAAATGGTGCAGATTTAATTCGAATTTTTTGGGTGGAAGGCATCCTGCGGGAGCTGCCGTACCGGTAATCACAGACCCTAGCTACGCCACTGCATGATAGTGAAGATTAACATGCAATTAGGCTTTGTCAAACCTTTTCCATTCACAGTTTCCTCATCAATAAAACCATCACAGTCGTTGTCTATTTCATCTCCATTCTTCTGCGGCGTAGGCGTGCAAACTGCTTTGATGCTCTCCGTAGTCGTTGTAGTCAACTCTGACGTAAGCATAGTAGAATGCGTCAGTTGGGTCTAAAGTTTGCAAGTAAAATATAAACACGCAAAAATATTGCAAATATCAATTTACACATGTGAATGCGTATAATCAGAGGCGTGGATAGGATGTGGGAGGGAGGGGGGAGAATTTGAAAATCCCCCCCGAGCCCCCACCTGAGGGGCGCCTCGGCCCCCGTAACAGTGTGGTTTTTTTTTACATTATATATTAAATATAAGGTCAAGGCCCTTCGGCACCTCAAATGGCGGCGAATTCCTAGCTACGCCACTGCATATAATGAATGTCAAATACAAATTATCAAATATATAAAGAGGCAGCTGTCTTGTAGCTAAAAATCCAATGGTGCTGGAGGAAGGATAAGGTACAACATTTAATCAGTTATTACTTCCCTTGTACTTAGTAGAACCCATATGTAAATGTTTGTAAAAAAAAAATATTGTTGTATGGATATTTCTTTAAACTTTGAATGCATAAAAATAAATTGTATGAATGTGGGCGGCTGCCTGCGTTTGTGATATGCGTTCTAAACTGTCGCCTTGATGTTTCCGGGTTTGAACCCTCTACGCCGTCTTACGACCTCCAGTCCTGATGGAAGTTTGCAATAGGATGCTAAAAATGTTAATTCTGAAGGAGCGTATAAATTATGTAAATTAAACAAACTATTCATAATATGAATACTCAAAAAATTAATAAATCATACGATTGTGGATGTTATGAGAGATGTAGTTTCACATATATTTACTTTTTGTTTATTTTTAAAATCAGTGTCTCTTTAACATATAATTGAAGTTATTTGGGCCTTAACTGCCTGGTTTGAACATTTCTCGCTGCAGTCATCTGTCTTCAGGCAGAAGATCGAACTAGGACTTAAAACTATTTCAATCATTATGCTAGGTTCAAAATTAGCTCTTAAAATCGTGAATACATGAACCGTGTGTTGTTACCGGTTGATAGCTCGTAGCACCAAATAGCTGGTAGAAAACTAAACCGTTAAAGGTGTAATGTATCTTAACTTATAAACTTGAAAAACTTCTTGTGTGAACAAAACAAAATAACATTTTATTTATAATAATAACGAAAAACAAGTTAATAAGAGATCAAATAAATGTTGTAGACTTTAGTATTAATATTTCTTAACAAAATCTTACTACAAAAACACAACCTTTCAATCTCACGTTCTGGAGTCGCCTGTCCTAACTAAGATCAATTGACGACATTGCCTCCTGTGTTACATCATTCACAACCAATCGCTAACCTCTTCCCACCGTCACCATATAAACACACACACACACACACACTACATCACAGTGTGGCACATGGGCCGACCTTAGACAAAGGCAAACTAGGCTGCGGCCTAGAGCCTCCGATTGGTAGGGGCCTCGCATTAAACGGAAAAGATTGCGGAACTTGTACTTGAAACTCAACTATAGCAGAGCACCAGGACTCTACGTCTAGTAGCCTAGATCTAAATCTCTACTATGACTCAATGTTTATTTGCAAAAAGTTTAAATCTACTTCTTAGACTACTCACGTTAGAAGACCGTTGCTGTTTTTTTTTTATGAATTGTGTTTGTTTGTTTTTTTTCATAATTTTTATATTACACTTAGGGCCACCTAATACCTTTGGCCTAGGGCCTTCAATTACCTTAGACCTGCCCTGCGTGGTAAAGAAACATAATCGTTAGTTGGTAAAGAAACATAATCGTTAGTTGGTAAAGAAACATAATCGTTAGTTGGTAAAGAAACATAATCGTTAGTTGGTAAAGAAACATAATCGTTAGTTGGTAAAGAAACATAATCGTTAGTTGGTAAAGAAACACGCTGTGCTTCAGTTCGTGATAGTATTTATTTGTGCGCCCTTATTTGTATTACTTTAAATGACTAAAGCTTTTGACATGGTCAGCAGAAGTGGCCTTTTCAAACTCCTGAGGAAAATAGGTTGCCCTCCCAAACTACTGCAGTTCATTGAGTGTTTTCACGAGGAAACTAAATGCACTGTCAAATTCAATGGAGCCCAATCAGCACCTTTTGAGGTTTGCAGTGGTGTCAAGCAGGAATGTGTGCTCGCACCTACTCTGTTTGGCATATTCTTCTCCTGTCTACTGCATTATGCGTACAACGACATAAACGAAGGTGTGTTTCTCCATACAAGATCCTCTGGAAAACTATTTAATGTTTCAAGGCTGCGGGCAAAAACCAAGGTTAGGAAGCTACTCGTCAGGGAACTCCTGTATGCTGATGATGCAGCTATTGTGGCTGATTCTGATATTCAGCTACAGTGCCTGGTTGACAAATTATCTGCTGCTTGCCAGAAGTTCGGCTTAAACATCAGTCAAAGCAAGACTAAGATACTTGTCCAAAACACAAACACTGCACCTCAAGTAAGCATTAATGGCCAACCACTAGAAATTGTTGATCACTTTTGTTACCTTGGCTCCATCATATCCAACAACACTCTACTGGATAAAGACATAAACAACAGGATAGCCAAGGCAATGGCCACCATGTCACGGCTGCAGAAAAGAGTCTGGGACAACATATTGCTGACTAACAGTACTAAAGCCCTAGTCTACCGGACCTGTGTGTTGAGCACCTTGCTGTACGGAAGTGAAACATGGTCAACCTACTCATGGCAGGAAAAAAAGCTGAATGTTTTCCACCTCCGATGCCTAAGGCGGATCTTTAAAATAAGGTGTCAAGATAAGATAACCAATGAGGAAGTGCTACAAAGAGCAGGGTGCCAGGACATCCGCTCTGTTATCAGCAGCAGACGCCTTGGCTGGCTTGGCCACGTTCGTAGAATGCCAGAAGGTCGACTTCCACAGGACATCCTGTATGGCGATCTGATAGAAGGCAGGAGAGCCGCTGGTCGCCCACTTTTACGTTATACGGATGTATGCAAACGCGACATGAAGCTCTTCAAAATCGACACTGGCAACTGGGAAGAGGTGGCACTGGACAGATCCTCATGGAGAGAGAGCATAAAGGAAGGGTCAAAGATTGCAGATGCCATACACAACAGAAGCAGAAAGAAGGGTGAAAATGCAACGGCGCCTGGTGATTATATATGCCCAACCTGCGATCGCAGCTGTGTATCAAGGATTGGCCTCTTTAGTCACACAAGAAGTTGCAAAGGGAAAAGATCGTCTCTCGAGACGTAAAATGCCACAGAAATGACTTTCACATATTGACTTTCACATATTGACTTTCACATATTGACTTTCACATATTGACTTTCACATATTGACTTTCACGGCTTGGAAGCACGAGCCCATCATGGCGTGAAGCAGTGAGTCTCGGACTTGACATTCATATTCTTGGTCATAGGATGTGATGAAAATGTTTATCTTTGATCACGAATGAGGATGTTATATATATATATATATATGTATATAGTATATACTGTGCTTTTTTTGTACAAAGATAGGTGCCGGTACTCAGTGATGGATTGCCTAACTTTTAACTACTAATAAATTAATAATAAACGTTAAAATACAAGAAAAAAATAATAATTTTCCCCCACATTGAAAAAGGTGCCGGTACGCATTGCCGGTGCGTACCGTCACAAAAGAAAACAACAACAAATATATATATATATATATTCAATCGGTCTTAGCTAGCAGTTCCTTCACTAGACTTCTAGCTTCAAGCCCTAGCGGTCTTCTCCTGCCATGTCCCCCCTATTCTGAAACGTCATTCGTCTGTCTGGCTACGCCACTACTTTTTACTGTCGCTACAATGCACACTATATTCATCTACAAAACCAGCATACTTTTTCAACTAAACTAGTTCATTACAAAAGCTACCTTATTTTTGTTTGCTTTTGGTGTATCCGGTGGTAGAATTAAAAAAACATCGAAAATGTATTTAATAGCATAGTTTTTAATTCTTCTGTTTTACAGTTAAGTTGAATGCAGTACACTCCCTTTAAGCGGACATGAAATATTGTTTAAAAGATGGTGTGTATTTTTTTACATCAAATGTTGTCTAAAAGCTGCTTTTAAGCATTTAGCCTTTGGACCGGTTGAAGACAAAGACATTGACCGCCAGAGGGTCTATCAAGGTCTATCAAGGTCTATCAAGGTCTATCAAGGTCTATCAAGGGTCTATCAAGGTCTATCAAGGTCTATCAAGGTCTATCAAGGTCTATCAAGGGTCTATCAAGGTCTATCAAGGTCTATCAAGGTCTATCAAGGTCTATCAAGGTCTATCAAGGTCTATCAAGGGTCTATCAAGGTCTATCAAGGTCTATCAAGGTCTATCAAGGGTCTATCAAGGGTCTATCAAGGTCTATCAAGGTCTATCAAGGTCTATCAAGGTCTATCAAGGTATGTTCTCGTTGTCGGAGATTGTATTCGCCTATTGTAGAAGAAATGGTACCATTTGACAGCTGCATTAAGTCCGGTCTTTATCATCTATGGGGCATGACAACGGCGTTCATTGGACATTGCGTCTTTGGGCATTGTGTCTTTGGGCATTGCGTTATCGGACATAGCACCATCGGACATTGCGTCATTTGAGTTGCGTCATTTGAGTTGCGTCATTTGAGTTGCGTCATTAGATAGTACATAGTGTAAAACAATAGTCGAGAGGTTAAAAACGCTTGAACTTGGTTTGGCGACCTATGAAGGGGGGCGAGGTTCGACGCCCGACTCGAGCAGAGTTGTATTTACTGAGCACCTAAAGGCAGCATGAAAAAACCTTCTCTTAGATACCCCCTTCCCCGGCTGGTCCAAAAATGAGATTGGACCAAAGCGCTCTAAGCACGAAAGTAGCTCTATATAAATACTATAATGTATTTACATTGCGTCATTGTACATTGCGTCATTGGAATTTGCGTCATTGGAAATTGCATCATAGCAGATCGCGTCATTGAACATTGCATCTTTGAACATTGCGTTATTGGACATTGCATCATTGGACATTGCATCATTGGACATTGCATCATTGGACATTGCATCATTGGACATTGCATCATTGGACATTGCATCGTATGACTTTTTTTTTTATTGGGCATGGCATATTTGGACAATGCATCATTGCACAATGCATAATTGGACATGGCAACATTGGACATTGTTTCATAGTAAATTTCGTTATCGGACATTGCGTTATTGGAAATTGCGTCATTGAATATTGCGTCATTGGACATATCGTCGTTTGATTTAACTTTCTCAAATTCCAATTCAACCCACCTCATATTCTATTTGTGACAATAAGGTTATCTGGGGGGGGGGGGGGGGGGGGTCATCGAACGTACCATTAGCATATATACATAACAGTTCGATCAATACATACTTGATAAATAAATTCTCTGCTTCTATTTCCAAAGTTGATAGGTGTTGAGTAGCTGTTTTCCTTACCATACCCAAACATATAACAGCCGAAAATGTTTCCATCAGTGTTTCTCATGTTAAAAGGCGAATGAGACTCTCTTTGCAGATTCACTTTCCAAATTTTTAATCCAAAAAAGCTGTCAATCTCATTCTTATCATCAAAGCTGCACATTTGAAAAATAAAAGAAGCATTTTGATCAAAATATTTAACAAAAAGGGAGACCATCTACTAGGACAAAATCAAACAAGTGCACCTTCTTCCTTGTGCGATTAGAGCATAGAACGGTTTGCCTGAATCAGCCTAGAGAAACGTTAGGCGAATGATTATGGTGTAAAGGGCGATGAGCTGCTGATGAAAAGGTTTTCTGCGTTACTGAAGAAAAGAAACAGAACGGATGTTGGACTAGGAATAGTCGTGAGACAGAAAAAGACGCTAATTTTAAATGATTTTGTTTTTTAGCGCTATTAATTTTGTGTGAAATGTCTGTAAGACCTACTGTCAATCTGTCCCGTTTAAATCTTGTAAACTATAAAAGATAGTGTAAACTCTACATCAAAATATTTTAGTCCAATTAAAGCTGTGATGCAACGGCTACTTTTTTTCTTTTCTAAAAGAGAAAAATCTAATTTTTTAAATCACTTATGGAAGCAGTTTTTTCCTAAAAAATACACCACTTTTACAACTATTCACTATTAATAGTAACAAACACGGGAGGCTCTTTAGTAGGGGTGATAACCAATTTCCATATTTTTAATACATTTATGCATATGGTTTTAGATTTTTTGTCAAATACTTTTTTTTTTACATGTGTATGGCTAAGTTAAGAAGTTCTGTCATATCAACTACTACACTTACACACAGAAAAATTTACTCTTTTTTTTAAGAAAAAAAAATCTATTTAGTATGCAAATAAGTGGGACATAATTTAAAAGAACAATTATTAAGTAGTTTGTCATATTATCGCGTGAACTATCACATATCTCGTTTTTCAAATATCTAAAGGAATTTTTCAAAACTGAAATGTATGTTTCTGTTTTAAAGGATTTGAATAAGATATTGACGCTTTACAAAACAATTAGATCAATTGGATATTCATTACAAGATATCATTTTGGCCAGGTTCACATTTAACTTCACATTCACTTTCACCTATCCTTCGGTTTGCTGAATAACTGGGGCACCACACAGGATATGTCAACCTTCTTTCTCCATTCTTCTCTGTCATTTGTCTTTGATAGAATTAGTTGTGTTGTTCTTTCTGAAAATATTGATACCTGCCTTTTCACCTGCCTTGGTGGACCACATTGGGATCCGATTTTGAGTTTGTGTTTCCACACACGTCCGTCATCTTTGTAACTTTGTTTATTTCCTAAAATAATCATTTCGTCTGAAATTCTACAAAGAAGCATTGTCGACAGGCCAAGTACGTTTGAACCTTCGTGCTTAACTTACCTACTCAAACTGTGATTATTTAGCAGAATAACGTCCAAGTTATCTGGAACAACGATGATAAGAAAATGTACTGCATATTCCTCTGGTAGCCTAGACAAAGTATAAAAAAAAGGAACATAGTTACAGATTTATTACATGAGGGGGAATAATGGTTTGGTTTTCATTGTCTATAAATTTAAACATTCAATGTTTAATAGTATGTATGTAAAAGCTGCATATTTTGGGTAACTATTTAGACCCTTATATAATACAGACGTTACTTCAAAAAAGAAGATGATTACGTCCTACGCGTCATGCATTTAGTCATTCATATTAACCAATGACTTAAATTCTGCCAAGTCACTGGTTTTTCTGGCTAGCTCAGAATAGAATTGGCAATTGTCTCTGTTGATGTTTCTGTAATGCTAGAGAAGTTGTGAGTACTATTCTGCATCGGTTACAAGTAGATCTAGTTGTTTTTTTTATTCCGCTTTAAACATTGGAGATAAAGGTAAATCTAATTTTCTGTCAAGGGTAGGTTGAACATATCGGCAATCATGACTTAGACTTTAGATAGATATTTAATTAGCTCATGAAAGATAGTACGATGTTGACTGCGGCTATACAAAGAGTGCAGTACTGTTGTAGACAACAGTCGTCCAAGAAGACCCGAGCACTGACCTTTCACAAGGCCAGTAGCAAAGTGACACGTCACAATTCAGTTTCCAGGCCTATTATGATGACTGGTCTCGGTTGGACCCAATTTGAACTACCAATCTAGCTCATAAAGGATGATAAATTAAGATGTCTGTTTACAATAAAAAAATTACATTTTAGCATTAAAAAATACCATGTATTGAATAATACGTTTAAGTACGCATTAATGTAAAATATAAAATAACAAAAAACATAAAAAGCTTACACAAGGGAAATAATTATAGATTTATAGCCATATCTATCAAAACTACCTTTTATCAATATTAAACTTGTAATTAAATTTGTAATATATCTAGACGAAAAATAATAAATCTGTGCAATTAAAAACTGTTTTTACCATATTTTTTTGCTGAGCGCTATTTAATGTTTTTTAGCTCGCTAAATTTGTTTGTAAAATGTTTTACATGTTTACATGTCCCTTCAGAGTTGATGATAATTTACTTCCTAGTCCAAACCTTCCGCAGGACGACGGAGGATGGCAGCGGGCAGGGTTTTAACCCGGGATCTTCGATTAAGTCCGAACGAACGTACAGCGCGCAAACCGCACGACCCGGCATCCATCAATTTCTGATCCCATCACATATATGGACTCGTTTGGAAATGGACCCTCATTCACCAATCGTAAACAAACATTTTGCCACGTGATTCTCTATATCATCTATTCGAATTACGCAATCCATAAATGGCTGTCACGTCATACGTAATTTTCATTGTTTTATCAATATGATCACGTGGCTAAGTGTTGTTTGTTTACGATTGGTGAATGATGGTCCATTGGAAGGGGAGGCGGAGAGAAAAGAATGAAATGGATATCTGGGTTCGGTTTTACCGTCATCAGTTTTGGAAAGCATTTACAATAAAAAAGGATGGGTGGGGCGGGGGGAAGACCTGAATTCGAACTCATACTCACGCCTCCACGGGTCGACGTGCTAACCACTCTGCTGCTATTGGGTTTTTATGACTAGAGAATATTGTATATTGTTTACTACATTTTTTGAGCAGCGACCTATAGAGGGGATGAATTCATCTCATATCACCACTTCAGTCAAGTACAATTTGTTTCCCTTGATACCAAAGAAAATAATTAATAACAAATATTTAATGAACTAACTGGTAATTTTTATTTTTTTAAAATTGTTTATGGTGTTGTCGCTTAGAAGAAATAATTGTGCCGAAAATTCAGCTTGATTCGAGATTGGCTGCCAAAGAAATAACGTGTACAAACGTTTTACATAATAGACAGAGTGAGTGGATATAAGCTTGGTAAAAACAAATTACAACTTTCTAATAATACATGATGTCATAAACCTATTTTTGACATTTGTCTTGGATAAGGGGGGGGGAAATAAAATAATCGTATCAGCTGGTTTAGCGTGTCAATCAATAATAATAAACAATTTTTACATCATAACTGCATTTGAAGGAGGTGCAGGTGGCTTAGCAGTAAAGCGCGTGGCTTCCGAACCGAAGGTCCCGGGTTCGAATCCTGGTGAAGACTGGGATATTTGTTTTTTAATTTCGGGATCTTTGGGCGATTATGAGTCCACTCATCTCTAATAAGTACCTGACATGAGTTGGGTAAAAGTAAGGGCAACATTTCATTGACCGTAGGCAACATAATCTAATGACCTTTATATCATATAATAGTGTTAGTGTGTCAGTGTTAACTTACTTACTTAGACTTAGGTCCTCCCGCGCCGTTCGGCGCATTGGGCGGCAAGCTGTCTCCACAAAGATCTGTCACTTGCAATGTCTGAAGCCTCCTCCCACCTGGTGTCCACTGTTCTGAGGTCCTCCATGAAGGTGTGTCGCCAAGTAATACGAGGGCGTCCCTGTTTGAGCTTTCCTTGTTTTGGCTTCCATGTTATCGCAACTCTTGGTGTGCGTAATTCATTTTGACGTAGAACATGTCCCGCAAACCTCATGCGACGCTCAGTCACAACCTCACCAAGTGTTCGACTCCCAGTTCGGCATAGGATTTCCTTGTTTGAGACCCGATCTGTGTAACTGACTCCCCAAATCCGTCTCAGCCATTTCTGTTGAGCCACATTTAGTCTTTTCTCAATTTTGATAGATGACTTTCACGTCTCACATGCATATGTAGCAGTTGGAATGACGATTGTGTTGAGAAGGTGTATTTTTGTCTCGAGTCATATGGCTTGGCTAGTCCAAATAGGCTTCAGCCTTTGGAAAATGCTCCCTGCCTTTCCTATTCGGCACTCTACATCATGGTAAGCATCTCCATCATTTGTTATGATGCTGCCAAGGTACGTGAACTTATCCAGCTCTTCAAGCTTTGACTCGCCAAGTCTGACGGGGACACCCTTTGCCTTATATCCCACTCGCATAATTTTAGTCTTATCCAAGTTTATGCGGAGGCCAATTTTGGATGCCTCTCTGTCTAGGCTCTCCGTCATTTCTTGAATGCATTTATTTGTAGCCCCGAGTAGTGCAACATCATCAGCAAAGTCCAAGTCCGTCAATCGGAGCTGTTCATGCCATGGAATACCAAAGGCAGTCTGGTTCATTCCTCTCCTCATTATGTAGTCGATGGCTAGGAGGAAAAGGAAAGGAGATAAGATGCACCCCTGTCTCACACCTGTCTCGATAGAGGAAAACTGTTGTTCCCTCTTCTGTCTTAATGCAGCAACTAGATTGACTGTAAAGGCGTCGTAGGATCTGGACGAATTTTTCTGGGATACCGTATTCTCTAACAATTTTCCATAGTGATTCTCGTTGGACACAGTATTTAGCTAGTGTGTGAAAGTGTGTTTTTTTTTTTTTGCAAAAGTGTGTGTGTAAGTGTGTGGTAATGAGTTTTTGTGGGTGTGTGAGCTGTTTTTTGTGTGTGTTTTTTTATATAAAAAAAATAACTTACGTAGCTAAATACTCTGCCAAGAAAAGATTTGACGGGACCACAGTGCACAAAAACAAATCTTTGAGGGTGTGACCTTGTATGGAGACGACTACTTGCATAGCCTTATCGCTATGTAAAATATAAGGTCCGAAGTGGAGCTACAAATGATGATAAAAAACAGAAAAAAAGTAACTTTTAAAATTGAACAAGAAAAACAAACGATAACGAAACCTTGTATTCTATATTGCGTTTTATCAACTCACTCTGTCAGTCTTGTTTTAAAATTTGTTACAGGTTAATTCTACCACACCCAACCTCGGATCAATATGAAATACAGCCTAATTATTTATCATTAATTATCATTAGTCAATGGCAATACATGAATTAACAATTGATTCATCAATCAGAGGAAATTTTATTAAGTATTTTTTTTTACAGAAAAGGGCAACTTATTTTCGGTGACAATATAAAGATTTATTATGATTTTCATTTTTGGGCCATCAAAAAGAAAAAGGGAAGTAAAAATACACTTATTAGAGGCCCAAGAAAGGGTATAGAAGCTATTCGTTTTGTGTGGTCTGTCTGTTCGTGCTGTTCTTAGTTGATCAGGTAACGCTACTCTACTTATTTCAGAAGAGTTAGAAGAGTCTTATTCTTATTCTTCTTCTAGCCAGCTTTATTGCTGCTGAGCTGTGAGCTCTTTTTCAGACTGTGCCAAGGAAAAAAGTGTGCTGTTTTCTTCAGTTGTTCAGCACTGCCGTACAGGGTGTTGGTTATGTTGGGTCGTAGTGGAAGTAGGGTCTGCCTAAGGTGGATTAGGGAGGGGCATTCAAAGAGGATATGGTTTACGGTTTTAAAAGGGTGGGCGCAGTGTCTGCAGAGGGGTAGTTGTGTGGAGTTTATTTTGTTCAGGTGGTAATTTAATAGTGGTGTGTGTCCTGTTCTTAGTAGGAAGATTGTAGATTGTTCTTTGCGGGGGAGGAAGTTAATACTGTCCAGTTTGTTAGGCGTAGTCATTTCTCTGTACATGGCTCTGGATGATCGTCCTCCAACCTTCTGTATCTCTCAATAGCTTCTAATGCTGCTCTGTTGCGACTTATCTATTGGTTGAGCCACTCCTCTTTGTGATTGTTGAATAACATTGACCTTAGGGTGAGGTAGTTAACAGGTCTATCTGGTTGTTCCATAGATGAACCTGCCTTTGATAGCTTATCTGCCTTTTCATTTCCCATGATGCCAATGTGTCCAGGGATCCGCTGTAGTGTGATATTGATATTTAATTTTGATATCATCTGGTGAATTATCACAATGAGTGTTGTCAACTCTCTTGGGCTGTTTGAGGTGCTGCTGTTAAGTGCTTGCAGAGTAGATTGGGAGTCTGTAAAGACAACAATATCTGATGGTGGTTGCACTCCTTCATATAATTTGTTTTCCACTGTCTGAAGTGCTATGGTAATTGCCTCAATTTCGGCTTGAAAGTTCGAGCAGTAATCGCCACAGGGTGCGCTTATCTAAAGTGTTTATTTTTAGGGTAGACCAGGAAGGCAACAAGACCAGCATTGATGGTGGCTTTGAAAGCCGATCCGTCTGTATAAATATGGATAGCTGTTTTTTTATAGCTTTCGATTGTTTTAAGTCTGCCTACTTTGAGCTCCAGTGGATTTGATTCTTATGCTAATGTGTTATTTAGTAAATGTGTTTTGATGGTTGGTTGTTTGTAGTTTAGTCCGAGTGTAATGTTTGAAAACCTGATAATTTTTTCTATGTTATTGGGTAGATGGTGTTTTAGGGTTAGTTTGTCAGTAAGTTGGATAAGAGTCCTTTGCTATTTTTGGTTGTTTTTCCTATTTCTCTGTGTTAGTAATTTATTTGGATGATCGTCCTCCAACCTTCTGTATCTCTCAATAGCTTCTAATGCTGCTCTGTTGCGACTTAACTTAAGAGGTTCATTATTGGAGTCTATTTCACAGGCTGCTGTGGGAATAGTTCTCATACCTCCACTAATTAGCCGCAAGGCTTGGTTAAGAATTGTATCTAATGATGATTGATAGTTTTGTTGGCAGCTACTTGTATGGAGAGACAGCTATCCATTACAGATCTGACATATCCAGTGTATAACTGTCTTAAGGTTTTCTTTTCAGCTCCCAAGGATGTTCCTGCTAGGTGTTTTTTTATGTTTAATCTTTGTGATGCCTTTTCTTTTAAATCTGCCATAAAGTGTTTTAGAGACAGTCTTTGGTCTAGTTTTACACCAAGATATGTTGGATTTTCTTCTTTATTTATTGGCTGAGAGTCTATTTTTAGGATGTAGTTTCTTTTTGCTGTTTTGTTGCTGTGGCTAAAGATTGAATAAACTGACTTTCCTTTGTTTATTTCCATTTTTCATAATTTTAAATATGTGGAGATAGTTGTGAGGGCTCTATTTAGTTTGGATCTAGTCAGCACTGGATATTTCTCTGTAGTCCAAATTAAAAGGTCGTCTGCATAAAGTGCCTTATTGACCGAAATGAGGTCTGGGAGGTCATTCATGAAGATTAGAAAGAGAGTGCAGCTAAGGGCTGAACCTTGTGGTAGTCCTTCTTCCAAATTTTTTTTACTAGAGATGGCACCTTCGAATCGGGTTTGGATGGTTCTGTTTTTTAAGAATGCCCTGATTCAGGTGTACATTTTTCCATGGATGCCCATTTTTTTCATCTTCAAAAATAGACTTTCTCCACACTCTATCATAGGCTTGCTGCAAATCTATAAATACTGCTGTAGTGTGCTTGTTTTCATGAAACCCTTCTACTGTGTCCTGGATAAAACGAAAGAGGTGGTCTTCTGTTCTACTTGCTTTCCTGAAGCCAGCTTGTGCATTGTGGAGTGAGCAAGTACTTTCTAGCCACCAATAAAGTCGGTTATTGATCATTTTTTCTGCCATTTTGCAAATGTTGGATGTTAGAGATATTGGTCTATAACTTTTTGGGTCTACAGGTGGTTTATGTTTCTTTAAAATGGGTATTATGTTTGCTGTTCTCCATTCCTGTGGTATGTCTCCAGTTTTCCAGTTAAGTATACAGTTTTGGGCCTGTGGTCCTAATCCCCGAATCATTTCCTTTGTTATTTTATCGGGTCCAGGGGATTTTCTTGACTTGAGACTTTTTAGGGCAGTATTGAGCTCATGTAGAGTGAAGGGAGTGTCAAAGATCTAACAGTTAACTGTTGGAGCTTTTTCTTCTTTCTTTAAGATATTACTGAAGGCCTGGTCCAGTTGTTTTCTTGGATTTGACTTGTTAATGCTGGCAAAATATTTATTTAAGGTTTCAGCCTTTTTAAGGTTTTCTGTTATTATGTCGTCAGTGCCTTTTATAGGTTGTGGGTTTGTTATTTGTTTCTTTCCTACTAGCCGGTGCAGAAGGGTCCAGGCCTATCGACCATCCTTGTTTAGATCTAGTTATTTGCATGTTGTGGTCAACTTTTTCTTTTTTTCTGTTTTAATTTTGTATCTTATAAGCCCTGTCAATTTGTTGTACGTTTTCTTGTTCTCTCTAGTAGGTTTTTTTTTCTATAGTCTTCCTGGCCATGTTTCTTTTTTTTACTAATTTGTCTAATTCAGGTGTCCAAAAAGGTTTGTATTTCTTAACTTGTCCTCGAGTGATGTATTTTTTTTGCTGCTTGTAAGATGCTGGAGACTATAGTTATGTAGGATGAATTGACGTCTGTCTCAATTATGCTTGATAGTCTTGTGTCTGTTTCTTGTGAAAAAGCTGCCCAGTTAGCTTTTTTATAGTTCCATCTAGTTGTTTTGCTGGATTGGTATCTACCTGGCGTTCCAATATTGAGGAGTATAGGCCTGTGGTCACTACCTATGTCTTCAAGTACTGTTATTTTAGAAGTGTCGGTAATGTCTGTAGAGTTAAAACTTAGGTCAGGTCTGCTAGTTGTGTTGTGTGCTCTGTGGAGGAACGTTGGAGGTGAAGTTTTGTTTTGCAGAAGTTGTAGGTTAGAGGTATTTGTTAGATCCTCTATTTCTTTGCCACGCTTGTTGTACAGCTATTATTGTCCTTGTGTAGTGTGGTAGTTGTAGGTCTATTTCTGCCGTTGACGATGGTGGGCAGTAGAAGTTGGTGTACTTAGTTCCTTCTCTCTAAAAAAGTATTTCCTGCATGTCGATGTCTGTATTGTTCTGGATTTGTTTTACTGTTGCTTGTGTGTCGTTTCTTACAAGGGTCATAATTTCCTGTGCATTTGGTGCAAAGGCATCTGTACTGTGTGTAGCCTGTGATGTTTATTTTTTTCTTGGGCAGTAGTGTTTCTTGCAATAGCGCTATGTGTATATCATGCTTCTTGAGTATGTGTTGGAGTTCTGTTGTCTTGTTTTGTAGGCCTAAGATGTTGAGTTGCAAAAGGTTTAGGTGTTTGCTGCTAGTCTGTTTTTTTTATTTCCAGTAGCTGACGTATCACAGGCAGTCCTGGAAGAAACTGCCATGCGCAGACCTTTTACGAGGCGAAGTCTGAGCTCGTGTGGATTTTTCGTTAAATTCCTTGGCATTTAGTGTAGGCTGTGTGTTTCCTCAGGCTTTTTAAAAATATATAAATATATAGTCCCCGCATTTTAAGGGAGTTTTCGGTCTTGGCAATTTTCTCCAATACTGACATAAAAGGAAATATCTAGGTCTGAAAACTGAAACCGGAATATCCATGGGACAAGGTGGGGTTGGCCAGTGATCCATTCTCCGCCATCCATAGAGCTCTCCAAATGGAACTTTTCTGCAGTAGAAAGCTTAAAGTGGACTGTGCCCTGGGTATGCCCTGTGGAATCTTCATATCCTGGATCCAGGCCCCTTCACGATATCACATTCACCAGATCCAGAAAAAAAAAACACTTCATGATAGATTTATATCTAGTATTAGAATGTAGTGAGACAAGGACCTCTGTCTGGTGTAGTGCAATCCAGACCTCCGTCAAAAAGCACCTAGAGGGAGGGAAGGTCCACTATTATTCACTTAGTGAAATGCAAGTGGAAAGGCAGTGGGGTTATTTATTTCTCTTGGTCATTTCCAAGCCCAGATACCCACACGGGGGAGTATCGCCACAGAGTGGAGGTTTGGAGTCAGAGTTTTCCTTCTCCTAGATGGGTTGCGTTATTTAGGCTGACGTGCCCCATCAACACGAAGCTAAACTGGTTTTGAGGCGCCAGTGTTCCGCCTTTCATCCCTTCTCCTGTCAGTTTGTAAGAACAGGTTCCGCCGAATTTTTAAGAAAATCACACGTGAAGGCCAGGAGCTGGATTGAGTGTCGGAGGCATTTAGAGACGCAAGCCATGGTAGCATTTCTTGGAAAGTGGGTGCTTATCCCCACTTTCACCCCCGGTATTGACAGTCCTTTGGAACCCGAAGAGTCTTATCAAAGACAACGTTTTGACCTGTTTGCTTTTATGTGAAAAATGACGCCGAATGATTTTAAAAAATTATTTCTTTAAACGATCAAAACTACGACTTGAATATTCTAGGTCCATTGGTAAATTCGATGGGGAACGCCTCTGAGTTTGTGCGATAACACAAACTCTCTTTGTAATCTTGTTGTAATAAGCTCTAATCTGTATTCGAACGAATCATCGCACCGTGTTGAACAAGTGAAACTTACCACAAACGTTTTATTCGATACTGAGGATGTATAAGAGAATACTTTTTCAGTTTTCATGTCATGGACAGCAAAGCTCTGGGCTGCTGGAGCATACACGATACACTTACAAACTTGTGCTTCTACACAGTAAGATATGTACTCGTACTGTTTAATTTCGACCACGGGCAGCACTGTCTCTGTAAGGGGTGGGGGCAAAGATAACGTTTTCATAAACTTGACACCTTATGCGCTATATGCTAAATTTAACGTTTCTGCCAGTGATTCCAAAAACCATAGCCTGCGGGCCTTATCCAGCACACACCTAGGCTCTAAATGCTAAATTTTAAGTATATGCCTGTGGCCCAATTACTACTTTAGCTCCATCATGGACATACGGTGGCAAAACCGCACTACAAAAAGCGATGTCCATGTGAACGCCGGTATGTCAGCATAGAGGAATTTCCAATGGTCCGACAGTTACGCTGGGCAGGGAACGTATCCAGTATGGTATACGAACGTATGCCAAAGGCAGTCATTTTTTGGGGAGCTAAAATGTGGTCAACATAAAAGAGGCTCCTCACGGAAAAGCTTCAAAGACCAGCTTAGGCGCAAACGTGCCGCGGGATAAACATTTGAGACCAAAAGAAAATCCGCCGCCGAGGACAAACGCAGACGGCGAAAAGAAAATCTAAATCGACCGCTTGCGGACAATGGTTATGCTTACCTCGGATGTGGCAAAATATGTAGGTCACGGGAAATACTACATACCTCACTAATCTTTGGACTCGATGACAAGCTTTATTATTTTTTTCGGCCAGTTTTCATTATCGTACTGGGGTAAACATTTCTCGCAAAACCCCGTTTTAAACAGCACAGTTTGTTAGCATTTCAGAAAGATCATATTATAAATTGAATTCATTAAACCGTCGTTGCTGAGTTGTTACGCTTCCGAACCTGTGGTCCTGGGTTCGAATCTCGGTGAAAACTGGAATGTTGAATCTCGGGTTGCTAAAGGGCGTGCCTGAGTCCGCCCAGCTCTAATGGGTACCTGATTTTAGTTAGGGAACGTACAAGAGGTAGGTCGTTGTTCTAGCAGCAGGGCGTCCCCGTTAACCGTTGGTCAAAGAAACATATAGCCTTAAGATCATCTGCCCTTATGGTCTAAAAGGGGAAGATATGCTTGGAATTTAGCTTAGTGGTAAATTGCTTAGGTACAGAACCGACAGGTGTCGGGCTTGAATCCAGGTGAAAAATAAGTTTTTTTTTTATTTCTGGATTCTAAGGAAGCCCGTAAGTCCTAAAAGCAAAGGAGATTGGTCGTTGTGCTGCACCTACCATAGCTAATCGTAAGCTATAAAAACAGATGACCAGTACATCGTCTGCTACCTGAATCGCAACGTCTGACATGTTTACTTTATTATTTAGTTTAAACATGGTTAAAATATGAAACGTTTTTATTACCTATATGCAATTGTACAAAAAATTCGTACACAATCACTCCAAAAGGAACACTGGAACTAAAAACACGTGTAATCCAGGATTCTGTTAAGAGACATTAATATGTACTGACTCACACATATATATATATATATATGTATATATATATTGAAAAAAATACATATTATGGTCAGAACAATGGATAAACTGAATACACCATTTAAGTTATTAGGTCATGGGATAAACTTGCATCGATTTTTAAACACAAATCGCTTAGTTTCAGCCACTTTCGGGACTCTTTAGAAAGAACGCCTTCACGCTCTTTTTTCGTGATTTGATATTCTACGAGTATAGGATTAGTTGACAGCAATAGTAAAATATAAATCGTCTGTCAAATTACACAATATGGAATGGAATCAATTTAACTTATTAAAGAGGTTATAAAAAAAAACAAACTTAACATTATATTACAATTACGAAAACAAATTTTAACAAAGAAAAATGCTTATACAAATAAAACAAACAAAAAAACACATATTGCATTGACAGTAGTCGTATCAAATGGTTTGGATCAGTCGGGTAATATAATTTGTTATAGATCTAGTTGAACAATAATGCATCTGTGCGATTACAAATATTTTTACCAATTGTTTTTGTTTAGCGCAATCATGATTTTAGCTTTTTCAATACGCAATATGCAATATGATCCTGTCACTAGTCTGGACCAGTTGGGAAGAGGGTGAAAAATTTTGAAAATAAAATTAAGCTGAATGATCTGAAATCGAACTCGAGGGCCTAAGCCTCCGCAAGTCTCCTCTAGTATACGCACTATCCACTGAACCAGCGAAGTACTTTTGAAATTAGAAGGGTTTATTCTTATCTATTGTTAGTATAAAATTTTAAAGCTTTAAAAAGCCGGCGGCATACGTAGCATGGGTAGGTATGGTCAGGTGCAGACAGGCCTGCTTCTTCTCTCTTTTTGTTGTTTCTGCGCTATTTCACGCTGGCCACTCTTCTTGCTTCAAATCTTGAGATTCCAAGGAGCTTCACGCCATGAGGAACGAGTTTGAGTTTTTGGCATATCGGCACAATTTAGGCCATGTCGTGTCCGTAATCCTTCAAGGATTACTCTCCTTTACAAGAGCTAAATTCCACACAGTCAAATCATTAAAAACAAGGTCTATTCACAGTTAAAATAGTAAAGGTAGTAAAAATTTAATAATTATTAAAAAATCTTATGTAAATATTATAGGATCACAATTTCAGAAATCATATCTTCGTAGTCAACCCCCACCTCCCGGACAAAGCCCAGTATCTTCCCAGGGTCAACACTATCAGGAACGATCGAGACCTAGTTCTTCCGAGGGGAAATCCGTTATAATCGTATGATAATAGCAATATTTTTTTGTTGTTGAGCTGAATGGTGGTCGGCGTAAGAGAGGTGTCTCCTAGAAACGCTTTATAGACTAGCTTTGTTGCCAACTTTCTTTGAATGACATAGAAGATAGCACCTGTCTGCAGGCGGATTGGGAACAAGACAATTGGAGATCATAAACAAAGTCCGCGAGATACGCTACTGAGACCATATGAAAAATTTCGTCTGAGTAAAGTAAAGTTCTTCTTTCCGACCATGCAATCAATAGGGCAGACGATGTAAAGTTTATCAGTTTCAGTGGCCCATTGTTTTACGAGGGTGTCATGTGGCCAGTACAACGACCAACCGCCTTTACTTTTCCCCAACGAATGTCAGCTACCCATTAGAGATGGGTGGGCTCAAAGGCGCCCAAGATCCCGAATTAAAAATCCCAGTCTTCACAAGGATTCGAACGCGAGACCTTGGTACAAAAGCCAAACGCTTTACCCCTCAACCACTGCCTCCTTAATATATATATATATATATATATATATATTATATATATATATATATATATATATATATATATATATATTCAAATTAGGAGGATACATTTTGTATTTAATGATTATACACATAGATTGCACATTGAAACTTGTAGTTTAGTACGTAATTTTTTTTATGGAAAAAAAAAATTCAATGGAAAAAGCAAAGACAAAAAATCTAGATGTATACTTGATCCAATGTTTCCCGTTTCCTTGTCGTCAATATCTACAGAATGATGCTTTAAGCTAGAATGGAAAAACAAAACATTACTATAAATAGCTAAAAACATTTGGAATGAAGTGTTGCACAGGGAAAATGTATATAATATAACAATTTACTCTGGCACTGTATAATGAAGCTTCTGTTAAACATTACGGGGTTGTGTTGGCTGAGTGGTAAAGCGCTTGGCTAACGAAGTGAGGAGTTAGAGATTTGAACCTTGACAAAGACTGGAATTTTAAAAGTGGAGATTTTCATAACACCACTAGAGTCCACACACGTGTAATGGGAACCTAGAGAGTACCGGCCTTTAGTTGGGGGAAATAGTAGAGGTTGATCGTTGTTCTGGCCACATTACACCCTCGTTAACCGTCAAGCTGCAATTGATAAACTTTATATCAACAGTCCTAAAGATTACAAGTTCTGAAAGGTGTACCTGACTTTTACTGCTGTACCCCGCCTCGAAAGACAATGAATGCGGCCGAATGAGTCGCTGTTCTTCGGGACTGAATCTAATGTGGTTAATCAAGTCAATTCTGGAACCACAGAGTTTGCTACGTTTCGTGCATGAATGCATCTGTTTTAGGGCGCTGATATGGCAGTTTTTCATCTGTTTTAGGGCGCTGATAGGGCAGTTTTTCATCTGTTTTAGGGCGCTGATAGGGCAGTTTTTCATCTGTTTTAGGGCGCTGATAGGGCAGTTTTTCATCTGTTTTAGGGCGCTGATGGGGCAGTTTTCGTTTTGTTTCTCTTGACCTAGGGAGCTTCGTTTATTTTTTGAGAAGTTCGTACCAGCACACACAGTCTCCATGCTTTCCGGTCCTGGGCTATCTCCTCCCACATACTTTTTCTGATGCCAGTAGTTCTCATGTCTCGCTTGCAGACACCTATAGGTTAGTCTTGAGCGGCCTAAGGGTGTGACTCTTTAGGCATTCTTCCAGTTGTCATGGGGGTGACATGTCCGAGCCAGAGTATTCTTATATGTGTCAGAAGAGCATAGATGCTTTGCTTATCTGGCCAGTCGGAAGATCATATTTACTGTGCATATAGGCCAGTCTCAAAACGTCCTGGTCTGAGCTATGATCCCTTCAGGAGATGCACCTTAATCGTCGCAGGCTGTGCAAGTGAGAATTATTTAATCTATGCAAAATATCAGTGTTTGACTGACTGATCCAATTATCAAGAGCTCTCCTGAACCAAAACAATGCAAGGATGAATATGAGATTAGTAATTGGCGAAAAGAAATAGGTTAGTTGGTTTTCTGTCCGTGGAACACCCTCTTTAACTGTTGTTCATAGACATAGATGACCTGTACATCATTTGCTCTTCAGATCTCAAGATCTGAATGAGTTGAATTGCAAATAGTGAAATTTATTTTAAACTGATCCATGCGAGCAGAAATTAAAAAGTAAGTAAAGTTCCCCTTTAAGACTTTGTGATGTATAGGGCAGATGATGTAAAGGTCATCTGTTTCTATGGCCCATGGTTAACGAGGGTGTCATGTGCCAGCACAACGACCAACCGCCTTTACTTTCCCAACTAAAGTCAGGTACCCATTAGAGTTGGGTGGACTCAGGGGCGCCCTAAAAATCCCGAAATCTTCACCGAGATTCGAACCCAGGACCCCAGATGCGGAAGCCAAGCGCTTAACCACTTAGCCACCGCGCCCCCCAATTGCCCTAGCCCGTAGGTCAATCTAGTCATGCATGTGAATCACTGACTTATATTCTGCCAAGTCAATTGATTTCCTGACTCTGTCTTTGATTATCAAAAACATTCAACACCTATATTTTTAAACAAGCTTACAAAGAAAGTTTGTGTGGAAACACAAACTCAAAATCGGCCCCTGTTATGGTCCACCGAGATACTTCACCGGGATTTGAACACGGGACTTCCGGTTCCAAGTCCTTTACCCCTCAGCTACAGCATCATCCCTATATTCATCTAGCGTACGCTTATATTATTTTAAAATAATAATTATTAGCCTTATTCATACATTGAAAATTGATATCATGTTACGTGTAATAAAAGGAAACTAAAAAAGATTTATTCTTCTAACAAAATTAGATAAATTGGCAACACGAAAGGAACAATTCTTGACCTAGATTACTTTAGGTAGTGAGCTATAGGTGTGTACAAACGTGACGTTGGCTGTGGTACAAATGACTTGACAAGGCTCTCCCCACGCAAATAAAAATTAATATCTACGTTGTCATATGTCATAAAAACTAAACTGAAATCTACCTAAATCTAGAGCTAGTTCAAGATCTAAATCTAGATTCAAGATATCAGTCTAGGTCTATATCTGGAACTAGATCTAAGTCTACATCTAGAAATGCATCAAAGTCTAGATCTAGAATTAGACTAAGTCTATATCTAGATCTAAGACTAGACCTAAGTCTAGATCTAGATCTGAAATATAGAATCTTGATATAGAATCTACTAGTCTATATCTAGACTATAACTCGTATGACTTCACACGTTTAATATTAAAATTACTAGACCTAGGTCAATGTTATAATAAGGAATAGTAGGCCTTTTGTTACCGGGTAATGGTATACTTTGCTGTTCGTATCCGATTCATTTCTTAAGGTAATAATACGGTGTACATAATAAATAAATCTGCACCCCTAAGCTGTCAGAAGATAAGTTATTGCCTTAATAATTAAAATTTTGTTCAAATTATTAGTATCTTATCTTATCTTATATAATACAGACGTTACTTCAAAAAAGAAGATGATTACGTCCTACGCGTCATGCATTTAGTCATGCATATTAACCAATGACTTAAATTCTGCCAAGTCACTGGTTTTTCTGGCTCGCTCAGGCAACCCATTCCATGCTCTAATAGCACTAGGGAAGAAGGAGTATTTGTACAAATTTGTCCTAGCATATGGGACGAGGAATGTGCCTTTATTTTTGTGTCTTTCAGAGTATTTTATTAAATTTTGTTTTTGTATTTGAAGATTATGGTTCAGTGTTTTATGTATAATTGCTACTTTACTTTTGAGTCTTCTGTCCTGAAGGCTTTCTAAATTTAGTGATTTTACTAATGGTGTTACCCTAGTCAAATGTGAATATTCGTTTGTTATGAATCTCACTGCTCTATTTTGTGTTTGTTCCAGTTTCTTAATGTTTTCTTGAGTTGAGGGGTCCCACACGGTGGATGCATATTCTATTATTGGCCTAACCAAGGTTAAATAACATTTTAGTTTTATGTTCTTATTTGATTTATAGAAATTTCTTTTAATAAACCCTAATGCTTTGTTGGATTTTTTTATAGTTTCATCAATATGTGGATTCCATGACAGTTTTTCATTTATTATAACACCTAGGTATTTTGAGTTTTTAGTCTGTGTTACTGGTTTGCCATGAATAAGATAAGTGGAATTTATTTGTTTTAGTTTTTTTGTTACTCTTAACAACTGACATTTTTCTGGGTGGAAAGACATGCTCCAGTTTGATTCCCATTTCTGTAATTCATCTAATTCTCTTTGTAAAATATCTGTGTCTTGTTTTGTTTTTATTGTTTTATATATTATGCAATCGTCTGCAAATAATCTGACTTTTGTTCCTGAACTAATGCAATTTGGTAAATCATTTATGTAAATTAAAAATAGTAGTGGACCCAAGACTGTTCCTTGAGGTACACCTGAGTTTACTGTTATTGGTGTTGATTTAGAGCCATTTATTATTACAGTTTGTTCTCTCCCTATCAGAAAATCTTTAATCCACTGATGCAGTGGACCGTTAATGCCGAAATATTTTAATTTTTTAAGCAAACTATGGTGGTGAACTTTGTCAAAAGCCTTGGAAAAATCTAGTAAGATAGCATCTATTTGTTCACTATTATCTAAACCTTTTGAGAAATCATCAATTAGTCCTATTAGTTGTGTTTCACATGATCTATATTTCCTAAAGCCATGTTGGTATGGGGTGAGGACATTATGTTTGTCTAAGTGGTTTATGATGTTGCTACATATTATGTGTTCTAGTATTTTACATGTGATGCTGGTAAGTGATACTGGTCTGTAGTTTCCTGGATCAGATTTTTCTCCTTTTTTAAATAGGGGGGTGACATTAGCTTCTTTCCAGTCCTTTGGTACTCTGCCCTGGTTAAGCGATGCCTGAAAGAGTATTTTGAACACTGGGGCTAGCTCATTGCTTAGTTCTTTGAGTAATCTAGCTGGAATACCATCAGGTCCAGACGCTTTATTTGGTTTGGTGTTGGCTAATAGTTTTTGAATTCCATTTTCTTGTACTACTAAATCTTCTATGTTGTCTACTTGGTTCAAATTAAGAAATATGTCTTTGTCTCCTGGGGCTGAGAATGCTGATGCAAAGTATTTGTTTAGGATGTTTGCTTTAGTTTCATTATCATTATGTATTATGTTATGTTCATCTTTTAATGGCGCTATGCCTGTTGTTTCCATTTTCTTAGACTTAATGTATGACCATAGGTTTTTGTTGTTATCTTTAGATATTACATTGTTTATGTATTCACTCTGCAGCTGTCTGCTTACTTTTTGGGTTAGGTGTTTAATTTTTAGATACTTTTTGTAAACTCTTTCTGCCTTGGTTTCTTTAAATTTTCTATATAGGTTTTCCTTCTGTTTACAAAGCTTCTTTAGTCTATTATTAAACCAGCATTTATTTATTTTGTTTGATGTGTATTTAGTTGGTATATGATTTTCTATAATGCTTTTAAGATGGTTTTTAATGAAATTCCAGAGGTCATCGACTGGTTGGTTAATGTCTTTTTCTAATAAGAATGTTTGTTGAAAGTTTAATGCAGCTTGGTGTAGTTGTGTTAGGTTACATTTATTCCAGAGTAAGATTTTTCTTTTGGTTTTTGGTTTATATATTAAATTTAGATCTGGGCTCTATATAGTCTTATTTAGACTCTCAAGTGTAGCCTGTGTAGGCCCCTATAATGAGGATATGTCAAAACTGCGTGCCATAAAGGTTGTTCATTATTTTACATATTTTACTTACAACTAAAACAAAGCTCGTATTAACATTCTTTATTTAAAAACAACATTTGAATCAGTATTTTATTCAATGAGATTGTTAATAAATGGAAAATATATTTTGTAATGGACCATTGACACTTTTACAATTGTGACCTTAGATGCACATTTTTTTGTACCAATGCGAGAATCTGGTGAATAAAGCTTGATTTATTAAGGAAGAAGTCTGTGACCTTTTTAAAAAAAAAAACCTTACCTCCCCTGAAATTTTCATTGAAAAGTGGTGTATTTTTTTATTATTTTTTTTTTGTAAACCTTTTTGCATAGATAATTTTAAAAATTAGATGGTTCACTTTCGGAAAAGAAAAAAAGTAGCCGTTGCATCAGAACTTTGAATGATCTAAAATATCATGATGTCCGATTTGCATTCTCTCTTCTAGTTTCTGAGATCAAACGGGACGGACGGACAGACAGGCCACACCAAACTAACAGCGCCTTTACCCTTTCGGGGGGGGGGCGCTAAAAATCAAAATCTTACCTGCTTAAAGTAATATTATGTTTATCTGGATAAACATTAACATTTATTGATTCGGCAGAGAACAAAGTAGCCGATCCCATTTGCAAGCTGCTTCAGAATAATAAATATTGGATTAGAATAGAACAGGAAAAAAGAAAACTGTTACTATTTTCTTCAAAATTATATTCATAGTAAAAGTCTACTAAGATATGTCTTTGTTTCTTGAACCTTCTATTATAATGATTTACTTTGAATAGTTGCGCCTTGTTGGATAACATTTTACCAACCTACTTTCTATCTATCTATCTATCTATCTATCTATCTATCTATCTATCTATCTATCTGTCTGTCTGTCTGTCTGTCTGTCTGTCTGTCTGTCTGTCTGTCTGTCTGTCTGTCTGTCTGTCTGTCTGTCTGTCTGTCTGTCCGTCCGTCCGTCCGTCCATCCATCCATCCATCTATCCATCTGTCCATCTATCCATATATCCATCTATCTATCTATCTATCTATCTATCTATCTATCCATATCTATCCATATCTATCTATCTATCTATCTATCTATCTATCTATCTATCTATCTATCTATCTATCTATCTATGTCTGTCCTCTGTCCGTTTGTCCGTCCGTTCGTCCGTCTGTCTGTCTGTTTGTCTGTCTATCTATCTATGTATATATCTATCTGTTAGTCTGTCTGTCTGTCTATATTATATCGTTGACAACTTCTGATTAATAGTCTGAAATGGAGACCTACACCTTTTTTAAATTATAATATCATTGAAACTGAGCATCAATAAATTCATTTGCATTGATAATCACAAAGTCATAAAGATGTTTTATCTTAAAGTTATCTTGACAAATAATCCTTTTTTCATGGAGACTTATAATCTTAAAATCAGGTAGACAAAAGTTTTAATTTCAGATAGACTGAATTGACTAGACTTAATCCTGCGCACTCCCAGGTGAGCATAAGGCCGCAACCACACCTCTTCACCGAACTTGGTTCTGAGCAGCTTTCTTAAACTGCTCCCATGTCATTCCAGTACACTCAGCTTCACTGATGACTGACCTCTTCCAGATTTGCGTGGGTCTGCCCACTTTCCTCTTGCTTTGTTGGTTCCAGTCAACATTGGTAGCTGGTTTTCGCATAGTGTGTCCTATCCATCTCCATTTTCGTTTTGTGATTTCTTGGGCTATGAGCTTTTGTCTAGTTCTCTCCCACAAATCGACTTAGTTATCTTTTCTGGCCACCTAATTCTTAATATCCGCGTAGGCATCTGTTAACAAATGTCTGGAGCTTTTCCAGATTTGTTTTAGTGACTCACAGATAGACTAATCATCTCAAAACTAGCTTGATATATGATACTAATTTCATATAGACTTATCATCGCTAACTCATTTAGCTAATCCTACTTTGTTAGATATTTTGTTTCCCATTGGTTCTCTGGAATTATTTAGCTAATACTACCTCGTTAGATATTTTGTTCCCCATCGGCTCTCTGGAATCGCCATGAAGACCTCGTAAAACTTTTTGTAGCCGTAGGTTACCTGAGCTGTCACCATACCATCACTGTTAATGTAGCAG
This sequence comes from Biomphalaria sudanica, assembly GCA_036873155.1. Classification (NCBI taxonomy): domain Eukaryota; kingdom Metazoa; phylum Mollusca; class Gastropoda; family Planorbidae; genus Biomphalaria; species Biomphalaria sudanica. The sequence continues at coordinate 494,574 of JAZGLO010006682.1, forward strand.
TAGTCAGACCTGGACAGAAATATCCATGGATTTACTGGATTAAAGCGACACTATAAGAGTTCACTACCTTACATCGTGTCACACTTAAGCGAAGATCTTCTGCCACTACGCTTTTAGGATAGAAGTGGAACGAACAGGCAGATATGTCAAGTAGAGTTATTCAACTGGTTTATATTACGTAGCAAAAAAATCTTGAGTGTAACTAAGTGGGAGACTTCTTCTTCTTGTAACCAGCTTTTCGCTGCTGAGCAGTGAGCTCTTTTGCAGACTATGGCAAAACTGGAAGACAGTAACTAAGAAATATCAATATATCTTCAGTGAGTCATATATCAGGTAAGGAGATGTGAAATTTCTGACCAAAGATTTGAGAGGCGAGTAATTTTTGTTTTTTAAAGATCGTAACACTTAACTCAACCTGTTAACGCACACACACACAGAAATACAACACACATACACATATATTTTTTCTCTGGCTTTATATTGTTCACAATGGTAGGAACTTCTAATAGAAGGGCACTATTGTAACTATAAACCCGACTTTTTTAGCCCGTGAATTAGTCTCTTATCATGAAATTTTACGACCCGCTTTCTTTCTTTCTCTCTCTCTCTCTCTCTCTCTCTCTCTCTCTTTCTCTCTCTCTTTCTCTCACTCTTTTTCTCTCTTTCTCTCTCTCTTTCTTTCTCTCTCTCTCTCTCACTTATTTTGCTCTCTGGAACTCCTTTTTTTTGTACCTGCGCATCGTAATTTCTCCGGTATAGACTTTTGACTTGATTTGGACTTCATTTGGAAAGGCCAGCTTCAAAATGCGCCCCGACACATACAGGCAGTCATATTTTGGCCCTTTAATTCAAGTATCAATTTCACTTATCCACCTGCTGAATATTACTTACACAGATAGTGCAATCCCCACAAGAAAACGGCCGCTTTCTCTTAGGAGAGGGAAAATTGTTCCAACCCCAGCATTCAACCGGGATCCGCCTCTGTACGCTAGTCATAGCTTAGATCGTTTATTTATTGTTCAAGCAATAGTGCCAATTTCACGTGGTCATAGCTACATGATACTTTAGGTAATAGTTACGGCTGATCTCACGTGATCATAGCTACATGATAGTACAAGTGATAGTTACGTCTGATCTCACGTCGTCATAGCAACATGATAGAACAAGCGATAGCAACATCTGATCTTACGTGATCATAACTACATGATATTTTAAGTCATAGTGCCGTAAGCGTCTATGTGATCGTAGCTACATGGTAGCTATATAATAACGCCAGATTCCAAGTGAAGCTAGATACACTAGACTTCAGGTGAATGATTTTGTCTATGTCAAAGTAGAACTAACATCATCGCTCGATTGTTATGGGTTGATCATTAATCAGTCATCGCTTAATGTTTAATCAGTTATAGCTCAATCATCAGAATTATTTACTCAGAAATTGTTGGCAGTAATAATGTACGCGACTGCTCTTTGACGAGTTTTGACCTACGCTCTTGTCCACCGCAACCAAAAGTTACCTGGAGGAAAAAGAAAAAGAAACAAAGAAAAGAGATACACAAATTTTTTTTTAAATAAATATATAGAGAGACAATAGCCCCTTTATAAGGAGCTCTTAATAACTAATGAATGCTAGATTTAAAACAAGACAACATTAAAACAATTTATATATATATATATATATCTTATATGCCGATCTTGCAGAGTGAGTCAGACCCAAGGGCCGCCCAAGACTAACCTACAGAGATGTCTGTTAGCGAGACATGAGAACCACGGGCATTGACCAAAGTATGTGGGAGGAGATAGCCCAAGACCGACAGCATGGAGACAGACTGTACGTGCTTGTACGAACTTCGCCAAGTGCAAAAGAAAAGAAGCTGCGTCAGTCAAGAGAAATAAAAAGAATGCTGCCCTGTCAGCTAGCCCTAGGACAGATACATAAACATGCACGAACTGTGGCAAACTCTGCCGCTCCGGAATCGGCTTGATCAATCACTCCAGAAACGAAGCTGCATCAGCCAAGAGAAAGAAGAAGAATGCTGCTCTGTCAGCTATCCCTAAGACAGATGCATACACATGCACGAACTGCGGCAAACTCTGCCGCTCCAGAATTGGCTTGATCTGTCACATATATATATATAATGACGTGTTCAGCATATCACGTGACCACGCAGACCCAATCAGCAAAGACGTAGACGTTGTATCCCGGTGGTCGATTTCAGCCTCTTTCTGTCCCCGGCAGTGGATTTCCTTTTGGCCTCAAATGTGTAATTCGCGGCCTCTGTAAGAAATCTCTAGCTTTCTTGATCTGAGTAGTCTGCTGCCAGGTGCTTTCTTCGATGTCAGTGAAAGCAGGTTTTAAATGGCGAACACAAAGAAATGTTTCCAACGCGCATTCAATTAATTATACTCTATGCGAAAATTGTTTCTAGAGCTTTATTGGGACTGTTTTATGGTCTATAATATGTAGTACTTACTCGCGCTACCGATTCTGTGTTACAAATAGAGACTTTCAAATAGTCTGTGTGCGTCAAATCCCAAATGTAGAATTTCGAAACAGTCTTGGGGCCTGTTATAAATACACAGAGATACACACATATTGAGAATGTCGAAATAGTTTCTGGGTCTTTTTCTTTAAAAAAATAAAAACACAACCTAGGAATGTGAAAATAGTCTCTGGGTCTGGTATAATACAAAAATAAACACACAATCTAGGAATATAAATTATAGCTTTTATACTGCGCTACTTTCAAGCTTATAGCATGCTCAGTGCACTATGGTCAAATCTCTTTTGTAGACCAGTTAGGGTAAGGGGGGGGGGGGATTTGGTATCTGGCAGAAGATTTTCCGTGCTGCCTTAAAGTGCTAAGTAAACACATCTCGAGTGGGGTGTCGAACCTCGAGAGCCCTTCATGGGTGGCCAAGCCAAGCTAAGTTTAAGCGTAATCGCGACTACGCTTCCCACAAAATAATCTCTGGGTCTGTTACCAACACACAATCTAGGAATGTCAAAATAGTGTCTGCACCTATCTTTTTCTTATAAATTACAGACGTGGTTTCAAATTTTAAAAAAGATGATTACGTCCTACCCATGGCGATCTAGTCACCAATGTTAATTAATTACGATTCAGGCAATCTATTACATGCTCTAATAGTACTAGTGAGGAAGAAATATTTGTCCTTACATATGGAACAAGGAATGTGCCTTAATCTTTTTTTTTATCAGATTTTTTTTCTTATGTCATATTAGATTATGTTTTTATATTTAAAATATTTATGATTCAGTATATATATAAAGAAGTAATACCAAAATACCTTAAAACCTTAGTAATAAATTTTCAAAGCATTAGGAACAAAACAGCAGACTTAGAAATTTGATTAGAATGTGAAAAACCAGACATAATTGCAGGAACAGAAACTTGGCTACATCCTGAAATTTATAATGCAGAAATTTTCAATAGTGATTGTGAAATTTTTAGAAAAGATGGGGCTGATAATCATGGAGGAGTTCTTTTAGCAATAAAAAACACTCTTATAGCAGAAGAAACTACCTTACCTAACTCAAAAAATATAGAATCTACATTTTGTAAAATTAATACAACCTCAACATCCCTAATAATATGCAGCATTTACAGACCACCAAATTCTAGTTTAGAATACATGCAGGAACTATGTAATCAGATTACTACACTTAAAGAGACAAATAAAAATGCAGTTTTTTGGATTATGGGTAATTTCAACCTACCTGATATAAATTGGAAAACACTAACCATAGATAAACACCAAAACCTTAAGGACATAAATGATCTTTTCATAGAAACTTTACACAACCTAAGTTTAGATCAAATCATTAAAAAGCCAACTAGATTAAACAACACATTAGATCTCTTCTTAACCAACAGATCTGGATTAGTAGTTGATTATGATATTATCCCTGGTCTATCAGACCATGAGATCATAAAAATACACAGTCAGATAAAAGCAGTAGCCAATACAAAACCCAAAAGAAAAATCTTACTCTAGAACAAATGTAACCTAACACAACTACACCAAGCTGCATTAAACTTTCAACAAACATTCTTATTAGAAAAAGACATTAACCAACCAGTCGATGACCTCTGGAATTTCATTAAAAACCATCTTAAAAGCATTATAGAAAATCATATACCAACTAAATACACATCAAACAAAATAAATAAATGCTGGTTTAATAATAGACTAAAGAAGCTTTGTAAACAGAAGGAAAACCTATATAGAAAATTTAAAGAAACCAAGGCAGAAAGAGTTTACAAAAAGTATATAAAAACTAAACACCTAACCCAAAAAGTACGCAGACAGCTGCAGAGTGAATACATAAACAATGTAATATCTAAAGATAACAACAAAAACCTATGGTCATACATTAAGTCTAAGAAAATGGAAACAACAGGCATAGCACCATTAAAAGATGAAAATAACATGATACATAATGATAATGAAACTAAAGCAAACATCCTAAACAAATACTTTGCATCAGCATTCTCAGCCCCAGGAGACAAAGACATTTCTTAATTTGAACCAAGTAGACAACATAGAAGATTTAGTAGTACAAGAAAATGGAATTCAAAAACTATTAGCCAACACCAAACCAAAAAAAGCGTCTGGACCTGATGGTATTCCAGCTAGATTACTCAAAGAACTAAGCAATGAGCCAGCCCCAGTGTTCAAAATACTCTTTCAGGCATCGCTTAACCAGGGCAGAGTACCAAAGGACTGGAAAGAAGCTAATGTCACCACCCTATTTAAAAAAGGAGAAAAATCTGACCCAGGAAACTACAGACCAGTATCACTTACCAGCATCACATGTAAAAACCTAGAACACATAATATGTAGCAACATCATAAACCACTTAGACAAACATAATGTCTTCACCCCATACCAACATGGCTTTAGGAAATATAGATCATGTTAAACACAACTAATATGACTAATTGATGATTTTTCAAAAGGTTTAGATAATAGTGAACAAATAGATGCTATCTTACTAGATTTTTCCAAGGCTTTTGACAAAGTTCACCACCATAGTTTGCTTAAAAAAATAAAATATTTCGGCATTAATGGTCCACTGCATCAGTGGATGAAAGATTTTCTGATAGGGAGAGAACAAACTGTAATAATAAATGGCTCTAAATCAACATCAATAACAGTAAACTCAGGTGTACCTCAAGGAACAGTCTTGGGTCCACTACTATTTTTAATTTACATAAATGATTTACCAAATTGCATTAGTTCAGGAACAAAAGTCAGATTATTTGCAGACGATTGCATAATATATAGAACAATAAGAACAATACAAGACACAGATATTTTACAAAGAGAATTAGATGAATTACAGAAATGGGAATCAAATTGGAGCATGTCTTTCCACCCAGAAAAATGTCAGTTGTTAAGAGTAACAAAAAAACTAAAACAAATTAATTCCACTTATCTTATTCATGTCAAACCAGTAACACAGACTAAAAACGCAAAATACCTAGGTGTTATAATAAATGAAAAACTGTCATGGAATCTACATATTGATGAAACTATTAAAAAATCCAACAAAGCATTAGGGTTTATGAAAAGAAATTTCTATAAATCAAATAAGAACATAAAACTAAAATGTTATTTAACCTTGGTTAGGCCAATAATAGAATATGCATCCACCGTTTGGGACCCCTCAACTCAAGAAAACATTAAGAAACTGGAACAAACACAAAATAGAGCAGTGAGATTCATAACAAACGAATATTCACATTTGACTAGAGTAACACCATTAGTAAAATCACTAAATTTAGAAAGCCTTCAGGACAGAAGACTCAAAAGTAAAGTAGCAATTATACATAAAACACTGAACCGTTATCTTCAAATACAAAAACTAAATTTAATAAAATACTCTGAAAGACACAAAAATAAAGGCACATTCCTCGTCCCATATGCTAGGACAAATTTGTACAAATATTCCTTCTTCCCTAGTGCTATTAGATCATGGAATGGGTTGCCTGAGCTAGTCAGAAAAACCAGTGACGTGGCAGAATTAAAGTCATTGGTTAATATGCATGACTAAATGCATGACGCGTAGGACGTAATCATCTTCTTTTTGAAGTAACGTCTGTATTATATAAGATAAGTCGGACTAGAGTTACACCACGTAACTTTCGCGGCGACAAAGAGCACGGCTCCGAGAAAAAGTGTGTGTGTGGGGGGTGATAACAAGTAACCTTTCTCTTTATATATTCTTTATTGGACTACATTTAAGTGTGTATTTTTCACACGTCAATATCTGGTGTCATTAAAATAGTTGGATGTTTTTTTCTGTAGCTTTGTTTTGATTTATATGTATATATATTCTCAAGCACTGCCAGGGTAGATCTTGTGTAGTTCCTTTACATGTGATCACTGAGAAATCTTCTGGTGATGTTGCGATCTGCAGCAGTAACGCCCTCTGACAGGCGATTAGAGTCTTCTTAGGAATGTTAAAGGTCCTTGAAGGTATCTGTGAGGTCAGTTGTCATTAACCCCTCGGTTAATATAGTTAGTTCGTATTGCCTCTATAAACGCCTTATCTCCAAGCCTAGGTTCCCATATTTTCTTTGTTTTTTTATTTCAGCATTTCTTATATTATGATACAATGGTTCGGCGATGTAATAATGGTAGCGGTTTCTTCTTTTATCTATAAGAGCAGCTCAGAGCGATTAAAAATAAGCCTATCCCAGTACAGTATCTGGTTAGTACATTCTTCTGGCGAGTATTTGTAATATAAAGGAGTATTGATTTTACAACTTGGTTGTGGCGAACTAGGTTGGCAGATACTAATAAGACTAAACATCCTTAATATTATTATTATTATTATTATTATTATTATTATTATTATTATGATGTTAGAAACGAACGAGTATTCATTCTCTGTCACTGCCAGGGTCGAGTTTCGTTAAAGGGAAACGAAATTCATCGTAGTCGCTATATCAGATTCCTCTGAAGAATTTTCTGGTGATGTTGCAGGTCTGCAGCAGTACCGCCCTCTGACATGCAACGATAATGTTCCAAGAAATGTTAAGGACCCTAAAGGTATCTGTGAGGTCAGTTGTTATTATCCCCTCGGTTGATATAACAATGAGGTATATTGTTGTTTTAGATAACTTCCATACACGTTAAATATCCAAGCCTAGGCTCCCATATTTTCGTTGTTTTTCCAACTCTGTTTATGACATAGTAGTACGACGATATCAATAATTGTAGCTGCTTTTTCTTTTTTATCGATGAGCATTAGATAAGGGCAATTAAAATCTACGGTTTATCGGTCAAAAAAGGACTAATGCCAGTACAACAAATGATCAGTAGAGTCGAGAACCTCTTGTGGTGAGTACTTTTTATAAGGAGGAATATTCTTACCGATCAAATTATGTCATAGCCAAGTGCTGGTGTATTAGTTTTAAAACTAAGTTATGACGACCTAGATAGTCAGATTCTGATAGGGCTAAAAGTCCTGCCTTTATCTGCCCAATCGACTCACCCACATTTCAACATTTTCGGTATTTGTCAACAATATTGAGTTTCAGGACATGCTTCTCGTATTTTTTGTGTCCTAATTACTCTGTCATGTATTGCTGTAACAAAACCTTCAGCTATTATTACTATTATTAGTATTGGTACAAGATACACATACTCTACATCAACAAACAAGTGACAAGAATAAGTTTGTAATATATGTGAATGCATGCTTTTCAGCTTTAATTTATATTGATTAATGAGGGTTAGAGTTTCAAACTATAAGGTAATGAAAAAGTAAAAAAAAAACAAAAAAAAAACAACACAGAGTTATGAAATTAGAATTTTTGCAAAATGTTCAGTACATAGCTATTTACTGGACGTAGATTTAATGGATACCAGCTCATATAGAACTAGAAGGAAATGAGAAGGCTGACACACTCGCCAAGAGTGGGAGAACTAACTCACAAATAAACTCTGCACTCTATCCAGAAGAATTGAAGAAATTAATTGTAAATAAAATAAATGAGAAATGGACGAGCTCTCATCCAAATCACAAGAAAGATGACGCTTACTATAAGCTATCACGACAAGACCAACGTCTAATCTTTCGACTCAGGACAGGACACAACAGAATGCGACAACACATGTGCCGGAAGTTCAAAATTGGAACCAGTGAAATCTGCCCATGTGGAGTATCACCAGAGATTCAAAACTGCTCTCTTTACCAGGAGGTCCGTATAAGACACTGGCCCCAAATCACCCCAATAGAAAGAAAACTATATGAAGAGCTCCCTGATTTGGAAACCACTGCGCAGTTCATCTCATGTATTGGTCTAGTCATCTGAACACTCCAACATAACAATGAGAATGAAGAAGAAGAACTGGACGTAGGTACGCTAGCCGTCTCCGGCCGGAATCTCTATTTAATATCCGGCCATATCAGTGTCCGGCCAGTGCTACCCAGTGTACCCCTAGAAAAGATGCAGTTACTTTGACTTACTATTAACAAGAAGATTTGTTGATGTATTGATGGGATAGGTTTCGTTGGGGAAATATACTCTGCAGACATATTTCCCAGCGTCTTGCAGCTGTATCTCAGGAATGTTGATGGCGATGTACATGGTCTTAACATTGCTGCACTGCCCCTGTACATCTGTATTGCCTTCCAAATGGAAGATCCAGGTATCTTGAGCAGGCCTCGTCTGCAAGTAGACAAAGATAATAAAGAAGAAACACTCAAAGTATGGGGTCGGGGCCCTGTCATTGAAGCAGATGCATGGAGAGGAAAAGTCGACGTGGTACTGTCACAGTCTCGTTCGGCATTGAGGGTTATTTGTTCACCTCGGGTCCAGAAAGTAAAAGTACGAGAAACCTCGTCACAGCATTGTTTGAGAATCTCTGTGACATTAGGTACACAAGATTCACTTAAAATTCTTGGTTAACATGTTTCACCCGAAAAGCACAGGCCATAGAAATATATTGTTTGCTACTCATTGCATCAAGTTATGAATCTATGTGTTTTTTATGCTATTCTAGTTACAGTACTCAGTAGTAGACATACACGACAAGAAATAAAGTGGAGAGAAGTACATTTAATTATCACACAGCAGACACTTTATTACGCACCAGAAGAGGTGTTACATAAATATACAGTTACATTTCGTTACGCCTTTGAGCAGAAAAGAGGAAGTGAGACTTACAAACTTACAAACCTAGAGCCAGGAGTAGTTTTCTGTACTTGGAGCAGTACGCACGTATAGAGTTGCCTTTGTTACCCCCTGTGATGCGGACGTGGTGTATTATTATTGTTGTACTTAGTGTGAGATATACCTATTTTGAAGGGATTATAAAATAGTAACGCTGTGATACGGATGTATTTGTATTTCAATACATGTTCCTGTAACTACTATGAAGGATATCATGTCATTTCTTATTTAACAAGTGACTTACAACTGAATGCTTGAAGTTTCAGTATATTAATCTAATTGAATACGTTTTTTTTTGTCTCTGAAATCGGACTCCAGTTCATGTCCAAGAGTTAGGTTTGTTATGTGCTAAATGTAGTCCCACGACACACGAGCACTGACTATTCTACATCATGGTGACCAGTACTTTAATATACATATAACGTCACGTGTTGATGACCAGAAGGTCCATTTACATTTGGGTAGCACATTGGCAGGCACCAACTATGCAACAGACAAACGGATATGAGAAAGTTAAGAGGTTTTACTTAGGTCTTTACGTCTGCTGATAACAAAAATGAGCTAATTACTAATTAGATCAGCGGTTCTCAACCTTTTTATGCTCGGCGACCCCCTTTTACAATCCCCCACTTAGCCGCGAACCCCGTCCCCCGAACACACAGTAATTAAAGAATAGACAATAAAAATCCATTTTTCAATGGTCTTTTGCGACCAGTGGCAAATTGTCAATCAACCCCCAAGGGGGTCGCGACCCACAGGTTGAGATCCCCTGATTTAGACAAAGCTTCGATCAACTCAATCTGGCCTTCTGTGTAGTAGAAATTTGAAGCACGTTATTTTAACCGACGTGTAGTCTCGGATCATGTTGAAACTTTGCACATTAAAAAAAAGTTGGTTAATTACTTACTTGTATGCATTATTTTGTTTGATACCAACAAGGGAAATCAATCCTTTAGTATTCAGAGATAAAACTAAATATGTTGTGTTTTGTCCCCTTTTATAATTGTAGCCGTTTTTTTTTCTCCTACACCGATTTTAAACTATCAACAGTTATGTAGTGTAGGCCTACATAACAAAACAAGAATCCACTTACAAATGAGCCAATGAGACATGTTAATTATTGTACAATTTTGACAGATATAGCGGAGTTCTTCCCCTTCGATAACCTTTGTATGTTGCTGTAAGAGTTTTTTCGTACTTTGCATGTTATGTACACATTAATATAATCTCATATTAACTCTGTCTGTTTCTCTGGTCAAAAGTGAGTACACTTCATTTCTCTCAAACCCAATCTCAGATCAAGCTGACATTTTGCACAATTATTTCTTAGACCTGACAACTGAATAATAAATGAAAAAGAATGAACCAGTTAGTTAATTAAAAAAGTAAAATGTTCACCTTTCAGATTTCGCGATCTTTAGGATCGATGATGTTAGGGGCCAATAGTAATCTGTTTTGTTTTTTTTTGTCAACGGTTAAGGAGAAGGGTGTCATGTGGCCAGCACAACGACCTTTACTTTACCCAAGTCATAAAAAACCCGAAATTTAAAAATATAAGTTTGAAGCTAAAAATTGATAAGTATTTCTATTTTTAAAAGCAATTCGCTGGCACAGCGTTTAGTTTGTTAGCTTAATTTATATATATATATATATATATATATATATATATAAATGCATTTAAAAAGTGATCACAGTAATATTCACCTAGATACTCGCTTCTACCTTTCCCGTTCTCCTTTCCTAACTGGTTCTGACAAGCACCAAGCACGTACTTACAAGCAACGGCACAAATCCGAGCACTCATTCATGAGAAGTGGTTAAAGTCCTGAGAGGAATCCGACAGAGCACGTGGTGTCTGGCAGCACATGCGTCACCCAGATCGCGACGATCCATGGTGGCGACTGAAGAGGTCAGAGCAATCGATTATTGCACAATGCAGAACGGAACACTGTCCTATAGGGGCATATTTTGCCCGGTTCCGCACGAACTTTGACTCCCGATGCCGCCACTGTGGAGAGAGTGCTGAAACAGTGGCGCATGTCTTGTACGAGTGTCCCCAGCTCCGCGAGCTAAGGGAGGACCTGTCTGTACAAACCAGGGGGCCGCCGCTACCTATTGTGAGGGGGTACAAACCAGGGGGCCGCCGCTACCTATTGTGAGGGGGTACAAACCAGGGGGCCGCCGCTACCTATTCTGAGGGGGTACAAACCAGGGGGCCGCCGCTACCTATTGTGCAATGTGTGCCAAATTATTTCCAAGAATCATTTTTCTTTAAATTTTTGGTTTAATAATTTTAAAAAAAATTATTTAGATTCTACTGATTCCATTATCCTTTGAAAACTGGGTGGAGGGGTGGGGGAAGGGACGATATTTGTACTATAAGAAGTTATTTTGGAAACTTAAGAAGAAAAACAAAGCGGCACGCGAGGGTTTCTCACGGGTTTTTCCATAAGCGCCGACTCTTTCCTGACCTTGAATTTTCTCGGGTTGTTTGTAATGTTTGTTTCGAGTAGAATTGCCCGCCCTTTAAGTAAATCTAGTAGGGCCTACCTAGAATATCCCTCGCATAATACTATTGGCCAGGGCTGCCTCTTTATCATTAGATTTAATATGGCCCTCGAATTTTTCTATTAGGAGAATAGTGCGTTCTGTAAGAAAACACATTAATATTAGCCTTTTTAAAAAACTATCTCTTCTTACTAAGAGAAAAAGGCCAGAAGACGCTTAGCGCCGAGTCCAGCCCGGAATCAAACCCTTTGGCCGACTTGAGCGAAAACCTGCCGCATCTTGGATTCTATCTCCATGAAGAAACTTTGACAACGCTTACAATTGATGTAGGCAACACTATTCCGGAACAAAAAACCCTGACCATAGACATATTATATATAGGTTTGTGAAACTGACTCATTTTAGTGAAATTTCATTACCTAAATTTGGATTCTATACATAGTGTTAAAAATATAAATGAAAAATAAAACCTAAAAAGTGTGTTATAATTAAAACATAGTTTCCTTTCTAGTTCATGACATTCTTTACAATAAAATGCAAAGTTAAAATTGAAAAACATCTTAGAGGAAATGGGGATACGACAACGATGTGGCAAAGATGTAAAGATAAAGGAATGGTACAAAAATGGATTTAAATCAAAGAGCGCTTTAGGTACAGTGTCCAGCTCAGTCTTAATTAATTTTTTTTTCTAAAATAAAATTATGGGGGGGGGGGGGGCGGCATTTTTTAACTTCGCACGCAGGCGGCAACAACCCTCACGGCGGCCCTGGGTACAAATATAGTAGTTTCTTTATTTGGACGGAAATAAAAAGGAACAGATTATGTTGGGCGCCCCACCTCGAAACAATGTCAGAGAACAGAGAAGCAAAGATTGGTCACTGGCAAAAACAAAAAAGACAGGGGCGGTCCCACACAGGCAGACCACGAGCACGGTGGCTTGATGATGTAGAGGCAGATCTAAGAGTCCGGGCATAGCGATGTAAAGCCCAGGATAGATCAAAATGGAAGGATTTGGTATAGCAGACCTAGGCCCCTCCCTGGGCTGTAGTGACACTGGGATTAATGGGATGATATTTATTGTAGTTTTTATAATCCATGTTAAAATGTATATCTTATAAAATACAGACGTTACTTTAAAAAGGACGATTACGTCCTACGCGTCATGCATTTAGTCAAACATATTAACCAATGACTTAAATTCTGCCAAGTCACTGGTTTTTCTTTTTTAAGTTCCTAAAACGTTCTTCCCGGAGTCGTGGTGGTTGAGTTGTAAAGAGCTTAGCTTCCGAACTGAGGGATCCCGGGTTTCAATCCTAAAGTCTGGATTTGTTTTTTATTTCGGGATCATTAGGGTGCCTCTGAGTCCAATCAGCTCTTATGGGTATCTGACATAAAGGATAAGTAAAGGTGGTCGCTGTGCTAGTTACGATAGATAGTTGAAAGTACACAAACTTGAAATAAGAATATTTAAGATCATAACAACTTTAATCAGCCATCTTGGCTACCAGAGTAGTCTTTTCTATGCATGGGCACAACTCTTTCTACTATATAAAGTATCCCTAAAAAGAAGGGTAATAAACAATATGTGAGTTACTGAAAGGGGCGTAACCTTCCATCAACAGTGCTTACCTCGTGACATCCTTGTTTACCGTGGGCCATAGAAGCAGATCACCTTTACATCAACTGCCCACACGGTCTGAAAAGGGAACTTTACTTTACTTTGATAAGTTAATCTACATCTGTTCCAAATATTTACCATACGTTTTGAGACAAACCAATGTCAATACTTACTCGCATGATATACTTAATCATTCTTTATATATCTCCTAATTTTACACAGATCACAATTAAGATATTCTATTTAAATAACAAGGTACATAAGGGAAATGACAATAATAATGACAAAACAAGATTTTTAACATTTTTTTATTATATTATATTTGTTTCATATATATATATATATATATATATATATATATATATATATATATATATATATATATTATATATATATATATATATATATATATATATATATATATTAAGAGTGAGAGAGTGTGAGAGAGAAAGTGAGAAAGAGTGTGTGTATGAGAGAAAGAGTGTGTGTGTGAGAGAGAGAGAGAGAAAGAAAGAGAGAGAGAGAGAAAGTTTTTATGAGAAAGAATTTTTAGAAGTTAGACGACTATTTCTAGACTACTGTCACGTACACTGTATATATATTTGGCCATAGTCTATATTTAGCTCGTCAGCAGAGCTTGAGCTACCTCGGGAATTTTTCTATCATGCAACAGGATCATGTTCAGAATGAATGTGATTGGTTTCGAAATATTAATTGTTGTACATTGAGCTGCATTTATTGGTTGGCCTTGCAGTGTAGAGTTGTTGGTCACGTGATTAGGCTCTAGAGCCCGGGGAAGGTTCTAGATTGCGCCAGTCTTGTATGGAACGTGTTAGAGTATTAGAACTCAATTATATTATTGTGTAGATCAGTTATGTTATGCAAGTACATTTAACCATTGTAATTATTTGTGAATAGCTTTTTCAAGTTCTGAATTAAAGTAATTGTTTTAGACGAAGAGAAGTTTCTTCATTGAATACAGTAACATACTTAGATCGACTTAGCGATGGGCAACTTGTAGATGATCCTCTTATCAACTGGCAACATTCAGAATGATCGTATTATCAACTAGATCTAGCTACTTCTATACGATCATCTTATTAAAGACGATTTCAAGATCCTCGGCAATTACGATCATTAAATGTGCTTCAACGTGACATCTTGACATTAAGTTTGATTGTAACATCTAGCACTATTGATGATCGTAACAGCTACATTCTGTTTTCACTATAAGATTCTGTTCTTTGCTGGATTGATTTGTTTATATTCAGTAAACTTCCCTTATAGTCTGCGAATGCTCAGTTTATTCAGTAGAAATGCGACATTCAGATTCTAAGCAAGAGTTGTCTCTTTGCTGGCCTGCCATGAGTGTGAGAGTCAGGTACCTCAGAATATATCATTCTTTTGGCCAAACACTGGATTGTAAGGTAATCTGTCAGCGATCAAACTCAAAGACTCCAAGATAGTACAACCACCCCAAAGCTGCAGATGTTGATGTGGTTTGTCGCCCACTTTATCTCTATATATCAGGAGTTTTTCATTATTTTAGACATAAATGAGATTGATTCTGAAAGAAAGAAAGTTTATTTTGATGCTAGAAAAGGAATTTATTTTGTGAATTGAAAACTAGAATAAATACAAAGCGTAAGTCAAATAACTCTGTCTGTCTGTCTGGTAAAAAAGTGTGTACACGTTACATCTCCCACACCCATTCTGGAATCAAGTTGAAACTTTACATATTCATTGCAAGAAATAAATCAATAAAACAAATGAACAAAGTAGTAATTAATTATTTACATTGATACCGACAAGGGAAATTAATCCTTCAGTATTCACAGACATAGCTAAATATGTAGGGTTCGGTCCCCTAAAATTGTCAAAGTCAATGCATAATTGGTAATTAATTATTTTGCTTGTTATAAAAAGGGACACAACTTTTACATTATTGTTATATATAGTCGTAAATGCGGAGTTCTTTTTCTTAGATAAGCTTTGTGAGGCTTTTTTTTTTTTGGCTTGTTTTTCGTCTTTAGATCAACGTGTTATAAATTAAGATATAAAAAAAAAAAACGACACTGCAGGTAATCAGGGCCGGTTCTAGCAGGTTCGGGGTTGACTACTAAAATTTAAGTTGAGATCGTGCAAAGTATTTATACATATATACATATTTGCAACCGATTTTAAATACAATATTAAAATTTCTACTATTTGGGTTGTGAGTGAAGCTTAATATTCATATAACAGTTGTGTAACTCATAGCACTTGAACTGTATAAGGGAAGTAACCCTTGAGGGATTATAGACACGACATGGCCCTAAAGTGTGCCAAAAAATCAAAAAAAATCTAACATGGAATACTATTCGCTCACGCAATGTCATGTGAACTGACTACATGGAAGACGTAGGCCTAGCCCTCGTTATGTGGAATGAGAATGTATACAAGAAAGCTATGAACAGAGGGAAAGTATTGGCCTATGCTCCGGAAGAAAATCGTGACAAACGAAAAATGGCCCTGTTCCTCTACCACAAAAGCGAATGTTACCTTCATATAAAAAAAAAAGTTCCTCATTTAGACCATGCGGTCTATAGGGCAGATGATGTTAAGATCATTTCTTTGGCGAAGGGCTAATAAACAGAGTGTCAACCGCATTTACTTTCCAAAACTAAAGTCAGGTACCCATTAGAGTTGGTTGGAATCCCTAAAAATCCCATTATCCCAGTCTTCACCGAGATTCGAACCAAGTTCGAAAGCCAAACGCTTCACCACTCAGCCACCGCTTTCTCTCCGAGTGTCACTCTAACCTGCAATATATGTGGTCGGGAATGTCTCTCCATAACAAGACTCCACAGTCACATGATAAAGTGTTCTACCAAATGAACCATAGTCGTTCTACGACCTAGGGAGGCCATCAGTTAAGCTGCAATCATTGCAATGTAAAAATGGGACAACTGCTACTAAAACACTCAGAACGACGAGAAATGCCGCCATTGATCAATCATGAGGATAGTTGTTTTTTTTTTTAAAGTATACAAGTTATTTGAAATTTGGTAACTTGTTCAAACGAAGGCCCACATAAGTAAACAGAATAATAATTTTACCAATTATATTGGCAGGTTGTAATTAAGTATAGTTTGACAAAATACGTTCACAAGAAAAGTATAGTAAATGATTACAAGAGATAAGCTTATACCAGTGTAATTGTATTAATTAGATTGGATGTGATATTTATAATTACCACCTTAGACATAATGAATCTTGTGCGCTAATAAATCTTTCTGTGTGTGCATCAGCATTGATTTAAAAGATAAGTAAAGTTCCTCTCCCAGACTTTGCAATGGATAGGGCGAACGTTGTAAATGTCATCTGTTTCTGTGGCATTCTTTTTCTAGTCAGCTTGTGGATTGTAAACTCTATTCCAACTATAGGCCTTCTTAACCAACATTGTACGGCATTGCTGAATCAATGAAGAAAGCAAAACCCCATTTTCCTTGGCAGTCTTCAAAAGAGCTTGCAGCTCAGCAGCGAAAAAGCTGGCTAGATGATAAAGAAGTTTTATAATACTAAGGCATTTTGTGTTTATATCGTCACAAGCGACATGGCCTAAATTGTGCCGATGTGCCCAAAATCAAATCATATCTTCACAAGTATAATTGCATGATATAAAGAGTTCACACAATGTAACAATGTTAGACACCCGTAAATCTTCTTATGTCCACTGAAGATGAAGATCTCAACCTTGCAGTCAGTACATTTTCTTCTGATTTTCTTGGAGTCACTGCCAACACAAAGACATAGAGTAAACCGAGACATAGTGCTACCGTTTATACTAGTCTTCTCAAAGTGTTTATAGTGTTATGACACGATCATGGATGAGACGCGAAAAAAATAATTTGTTTCATAAACAAAAAGGGAAATTTTTGACTTAAAGACAATGACTCGACTAGTTAAAACAAGACTTGGATTTAAGGAAGGATAGCTTAACATAGACTACTTTTAGCGGCTTTATAAAGAGGCTAGTTTTTATGGACGTAGAGATTTAGCTTGGCGACATTCGATGGTTCCCTTCATTATTATTAAACTTCTTAATTGACATCGTTCAATAGCGTCTAGTGCCTTTGCATTGCTGGCCTATTGCCTGTGTCACTTCGCTAATTGAGTGTTACCTCCATTTGGGCATATCCACACCAGACACAGCGCGGAGCGGCCTGACAACATCCCTAAGACACGATCGGCTTAATATAATAATAAGGCTTGTCATCGAGTCCGAAGCTTAGTGCGGAATGCAATATTTCACATGGCTGCGCAGCCCCAGCTGTAAACTACATATTTTGCCACATCCAGAGCGACTTGATATAAACTACGAGTCTAATAGCTTAGACTAGTTGATGATTACTCAATGATTTGTAATGTAAATTAATATACTATGTTAAGTATGTAAAAAAATAATATTAGCCCTTTCAGACCTTGCAATCTATAGGGTTAATTGTAAAGGTCATCTGTTTCCATGTCCGACGGTAAACGGTCATGTGGACAGTACAACGACCAAACGCCATTACTTTCTTCAACTATTATCAGGTGTCCATTGGTGTTGGATACATCCCAGTATTCACCCAGACTTGAATCCGAGACACCCTCTGTTCGAAAGTCTAACGCTTTAACTAAAACGCCCTCCCCCCCAAAGTAGTTCTCTTAATAGCACATAAATCTGCGGTTCTCAAACTCTTGAGCGCGATGTGCTATGAAAGTTTAAAAAATTAAAATAATTTAAGCACTAGACGGAATTTCATCTTTTAAGGAGTTCATTTTAGAATGTCTAGCGTTTTCAAGAGAGATCTCTCAAACATTGACTTAAGACTTCTTTAAGACGTGACCTGGTTCTGTATCCGCTAAAGGAATTCTTATCCAACGAAGTTTGTGTGTATGTCAAAGTTCAAGTCTGAGAAACACTGAGATGAATTATAAACTTTACTTCGTAAAAAAAGAATAATTAAAAAGTGTAGTTTTCATGTTCAACTCTTATTTATCCTTAAAATTAATTTTATAATATTCATATTATGGCCGCCTTTAGTTGCCGATCGACTATGAATGATCTCAAAGAAATAGGATGAATGCCTGGGCATTAGCTATGGTAGGAACGACGTCACCCACGCAGCAGTTTTTCCCTCTTCACACAGATGATCTATCCATAGGAACGGTAAGTTCCGATAGTATTCGCGGTCAGCAGCGTCTGAGATTCTGCCAGGGTATAGCACTGTGTGTTGCAAAGGTTTTAGGGTTACCGACTCCTGATTTTTCCTCAGGGTTGACTCCTGAATCCTGAAGCCGGTCCGTTGTTTGGATACAACTTCAAGAGAGCAGAGGTTTGAATTCAGAGTTTTCCTTCTCCTAGGAGTTATTGTAGATTATATTTTCATAAAGGAACAATCCATAAAAATGGATCTCTATAACACTAGCGAAAACACTGATAACTTTACGGTTGGGAGGTCGCCACATAGTGAGAAAGTGTAAAATGGTTCGCGCAACTAAAAAATGTTGAAAATCTCTTAAACGCTATAGATATCAATCTGGAGACGGAGAATTAACAAGCTCAATAAAGAGTAATGGGTATAAATCATTAGACACATGACGTTAAAAGCTACTAACCCTCAGGTTGATTCTCATCATTTGACTGTAACGAGTCTTGGCCTTGACCTTGGTCTAACTCTGAAAATCCGCAGCAGCAGGCGCAGACGAGGAGCAGAAGAACCATGACGTAGAACCAGAAAGGCTCTAATTCAAAGCCAGTCTGTCTTCGGTACGGAACGTGGGTCACTTTTGGAGTAGTTGTAGCATTGCTGACCTCTTCGTAGTCCTCACACCAGCCCAGGCAGCCGTCGAAGCAATACGGGCCTTCAGTTTTGTTGGGGCAACTATAACAGAAGCCCTCGTTGGTGCACATTCGGTCTATACAGGAGAGGCTACATAGATTCGAACAATCGGTTATGTACATCGTTGTGTGTTATCATAATCGGGGAAAAGATTTATAATTTTTGTTGTTGTTTTAAAAGGGGTGAGTGGATGAGAAACGTAATGCTAGAATTTACCGATCAAAAAACGTCTTTGTGTGTGTATGTGTTTAATTTTTTTAAAAAAAGGAAGTGGGTCGTTCCAATTCAAGTCAAATGTGGGATGCGGAGACCAACATGCTAAAACAGGTTGCAAATTAGCGTGTGGGAGCCAGAGAGAGAGAGATTTAGAAAGAGAGAGACACAGTGAGAGACAGTGGGAGAGGAAACAAGAGAAAGAAGGAAAGAGAAGAAGAAGAAGAGAGAGAGACACGAATAAGAGAAAGAGACAAGGAGAGAGACAATGAAAGAGAGAGAAAGGAAGAAGAAGGAGAGAGAGACATGAATGAGAGAAAGAGACAAGGAGAGAGACAATGACATAGAGAGAAAGGAAGAGAGAGACATAATTGAGAGAGAGAGACAAGGAGAGAAACAACGAAAGAGAGAGAGAGAGAGATGAATGAGAGAAAAGGAGAATAGGAGACTGGAAGAAAATAAAGATAGAGAGGGGGTCCAGAGAGAAAGGAGAAGAGAGGAGAAAGCCAAAGATGCACAATGAGGAGAGTGAGAGAGCATGAAGGCTAATACATAAATAACATTTCTGTGTGTACATCAGCATTGATTTTAGACATAGCAATCTATAGGGCAGATGTTTGAAAGGTTATAGTTAACTGTTTCTGCGGCCTACGGTTGGCGAGAGTGCCATGTGGCCAGCTTAACGAAAAACCGCCTTTACTTTTCCCGCACTAATGTTAGGTACCCACTAAATCCCGAAATTTAAAATTCCAGTCTTCACCAGGATTCGGACCGGTGACCCCGGTTCAGAAGCCAAGCGCTTAATGGCTCAACCACAGCGCCTCCGGACCAGCCAGTAATTAGCAACGTAACGATCGTGTTAGCCAGATTCGATTGTATCATTCAATTATTTTAATTTAGTAATCCTGAAAGTCTTATTAAGTAATTAACATGTCCTATTCATAACTACCCGTTTGATAAATTTAATTTCAGTATTCGTTTATTGCGCACAAAAAAAATACATAGTAAAAGTAGATATACATAGTACCTCAATAAGCATCAAATTCACAGATGGATAAAACTATGCTTGAATTAGTGAGTGACACTTCCACATATCGTGTATCTAAACCAAATTGAGCACTTTGAATGAATGACACTTTGGGTTCAATCAAGCCTATAAAAGATCTGACGACACTCTCTTGAGAGTCTAACAATTTTACGATGACATATTCATTCATTGATGCGGCTGTAGAAAACACACAAAAAAATAAACGAAATTAATTTTATAAAAAAAATTTGAAAAAATCATTTAAAAAAAAACAACAACAAAGCTTATCTTAGAGAAAGAACTTTACACTTGAAAACTATATTACTAAATAATGTAAATGTTATTTCCCTTATTCAGTTTTAAAAATAATGAATTACTAATAAATAATTGACTAATTTGTAATTAAAACAAAAAATTGGTTCAGGTTTTGTTAGGTACAATAAATATTTGTTTAACGTTGGATCTGAGAATGGGTGTCGGAAAAATAATGGCTTCGTTAATCAAAGGGGCGTAACCCTGCATATTTACTTGTCTGTGAATACAGACGAATTGATTTTCCTTGTTTCTTTTTTTTTAGCGGCCCCTTAAAGGGGAATAGCTGATATTAGTTGGGTGTGCTATGAAGTGTACGATCCCTGGTCGACAAACGCATGTTGACACTTTGGCACGACGGCTGGGATTCTTCGGACAAGCGTCGTGAGCTTCACCGGGCAATGAGTAGACCAGACAAAAGAGATGCATGGTGGCAATTGAATCGTGCGGAACAGGCAGTCCTAGCCCAGTTCCGGGTCGGCCACTGTCCAATCGGTGCTTACCTCGGACGGTGGAAGGAAAACTACGACACACGGTGTCGCCACTGCATGGAGGACGACGAAACAATAGAACATATTCTGTACGAATGCAGAGTTCTGCACGAAGGACGATTGGGACAAGGTTTAGATAGAGAGAATACTGGTTCATGGCCGACACCTAGGTTGTCCTTGTACGGGAATAAGGCAACCTTAAGACTCACTGCTCGCTTCCTCTCACGTGCTCTAAGGGAGTAATTCTCAGCATGTTTTTCGTTGTCAATGAGATTTCTGACTCGGGTGTGCTATGATAATGATAATTTCAACCATACCTATGAAACCTTGAGTGGACAGAATTAATTCCCTTACCTCCGAAATGGATGACTTTTTGGAATATTATCACAGGTGAGGGAAATGTAACTCTCCAGACTGGTTTCTTATCTTCGATATCTATGGTAGAACATTTTTTCTCAGCGCTGTCTGTAAGTCCATCAACGGAGAGTGACCCACGGCTGATAACTCCATTCTTGTCCTTAGAGTAACTTGACATGGATACATTTTTACCAAGTGCAAGATTGAGGCCTATAAGCAGTTTGTTGATTTATAAAGATCACTTGATTACAGTTGAAATTAGCTAGTGCATAGGTCATTTTCTTAGTTTAAAAAAAATCTTTACAAAATGACCCTGCAAATGAGTATTTTGAAAAGAAAGCCGTATGATAAAACTATAAAATGCATAATATCTAGTAATACATAGAACAAGGTGCATTAAAACAATAATGATGATTCATTGTATTTCAATACATCTCTGCCTGAGAATAGACAACACATTAAGCGTACTGAAGGTAGCCTTCCTGATTGGATAGTTAGCGCTATGGACCATTGCCCCGAAAACTGGCTATCTGGTCGTGCGGTATGTGTCCTGGCCGGCCTTAGGCCTAGAAAAAGTAGGCCTCCGATTAAAGTGTGAGTATATGAGGTTAGTGCCTCGCAGACGACTCAAGAATTTTGTTTTAGAGAAATATTAAGAAGCATGAATCCAATGTCAAACATATCAGAACTATATGGTTCTGTTTGTCAGCCTAGCTCCAAGTCTTTGACATAAAAGAAAAAGTAAAGTTTCCCCTTTTCAGACCTTGCGATCTATGGGTCAGATGATGTTAAGGTCATCTGTTTTTTTGGCCAACGGTTAACAAGCAGGGTGTCACGTGGCCAGCACAACGACCAACCGCCTTTACTTTCCCCAACTTAAGTCAGGTACCCATTAGAGTTGGGTTGACTCAGAGGCGCCCTAAAAATCCAGAAATTCAAAATCCCAGTCTTCACCGGGAAACGAACCCAGGACCTCAGGTTCGGAAGCCAAGCGCTTAACCATTCGACCACCGCGCCCCCTAAGTCCTTGCCATGATACAAGGTTTATTCTGCAACGTTTAGTGCTACTTATCAGACTACATATTTTAGAAGACCATTATATCCTCTATTTGGTGAAATGTGGAAACGTTTTTTCTATTCTGGTGATCATGAATCGTCCGTGTAGGCGATGACACGAATTATAATAACTGCCCGCTATCTGCGTTTTATGAATTAAACTTATTTGTTGATTTAGATATCGATACAGAAAGGTTTTTAAATTATTGCATGTTTTTCGGTCTTAATTTTTCGCTTTTCTATTTCACTTGGGGCCCCCCGATTCACTTTACACAGGGCCTCCAATTACCTAAGCCCTGCCCTGGTCCCTGGTTTATACCCAGCGGTCCCAGCCCCATGCACATACCCTGTCGTCTTTCGAGAAAAAAAAAATATTCTTTTGTGTTACAAATGTTATGGCCCTTTGTTTAGGCTTATAATGCCCCCCCCCCCCCCGTGCTAATTGTGTCACTCTAGCCAAGATGGGTACCTGGACTTTAGTTGGGGAAAGTAAAGATGGTTGTTGTACTGGCCACATGACACCCTGCTCGTTGATCGTTGGCCATAGAAACAGATGGCCTTAACGTCATCTGCACTATAGATCGCCAGGTCTGAAAGAGGAACTTTAATTTTTAGTCTTCTTGAAATAGTTTGCCATCAAAGTCATATAAAGCAAACCTCATTTTCTGATGTGATAATCAAAGTTATATCAAATGACTTCATTTTCTAATGTAACATGGCACACACTGATAGAAACACATTTGATTTACTGTTTACTTGAAAAAACGTACCATTGTAAAGTCAAACAAAAAAAAAAGACTTTTAAGAGAACTCCAAAACAAATGTTCAACTGATGGTATTTGTGTCAGTCATAAGTCAAGTAGAGGTGGGGGGAATTGTCGTTCAAGAAAAAGACATAGGACTCGAGCACAGTGTCGTAGCTTCTAATCTTAAAATCTTCGCCAATCAATGGTCTTTGGGATGTTTTGACTCCCCTGCGCTAACAAAGACCGCACACCATTGTCTGGGGGTTAGTGACCTTCTTAAAAGAAATATTTATCAGACAAATCTAGTCAGGGATGTTGCATATAATGATCAGCGTGTCATCCCCGACAAGAATGTCTCTGCGGTCCACGCAGTGTCCAACATAACATATGCTGGAAGTTTGTTCAAAGGTGATCTCAATGCCCTTTAGGCTCTCTGTAAACGATACGCAAACATGTATATATCTTAATTCTACCACACACTATTTATACTATGGGTGTTAATACCTAGCAACTGAGTTTGTACCAAATGTAATGCGAATAATTTTTTTTATCACATCTACACGGTCAAAAGAAGTCAACCGTGGTGCTGAGCAACGCATTGTCTTTTGCTGCTGACAAGAGTATCCGCTAATAATTCATCTGAACGCATACATTGTCTTTCAAAAGAATCTGAATCTGGTCATAAGGAGCCATACATATATATATATATGTATATATATAAAAGAATATAACACATCTACTCTTCTTAATTTTTAGTAGCAGCAAGTCGATATTTCAAATATGATTCCTAATCTTTTCAAAGGTTTAACTCTAGGCTGTTTAACTGTGGATGAAATGACAAATTATTAAACATTATACCACGTGCTTGTATATAATGTATAGTGTTTGTACGCAAATATTATTGTGTATCTAGTCAAAGTATTTGGCTATTGCATAATTACTACTTCAATAAAACTCTGTTATGAAGACGACAACTTTAAGACTATTCTAGTAGCAAAGGAAATTCATTTTAGCCAAAATTCAGATATTTGAAAGAATTGAAAAAATGTCAACATTTGAAATATGTTTCTTATATTACATTCTCATTTGGAACTAATTTAATTGAAGCCTAAACAATTAAAGCATTTTAGTAACAGGACTATTGCAAAGAAGTTACCGACACAATGTTATGTTTATATCCTATTTATTTTGTAAAAAGTTATAAAAAAAGTTCCCCTTTCAGACCTTGAGATGTATAGGGCAGATGATGTTAAGGTCATCGGTTTCAGTGACCAACCATCAACGAGCAGGGTGTCATGTGACCAGCACAATGACCAACCGCCTTTACATTCACCAACAAGTCAGGGGGTGGACTCAGTGGTGCCCTAAAAAGCCCTAAATAGAAAATTCCAGCCTTCACCGAGATTCGAACCTAGTTGGAAGCAAAGTTACTCAACCAACTTTCCCCCTTTTAGTAATGTAATGTGTACATAATGTAGTAATCTCCATAAATGAGTGTTTTATCGGTTCTATAATAGACGATTCGATTCTACATAATTTTCAGTTGTTTATTTTTGTATGTTGCCCTGCACACATTTTTAATATAAACACAAACACATGTATTTTCTTTCATACCATTTGATACAGCCTCCATTTGAATCCTGGAAATTCTAGTTGAAGAATACCAATAGTATAGTCAAAGGACTCGTGGGTATAAAGTTCTGTTGACATTTGTTCACACTCCGAACCTTCATTTCCTCTTGAATTACTGTGGATGTCATTATTAGGTCTTCTGTGTACGGAGAAGGTTATATGTATCACACTTGTATAACAAATGTATCCACGTAATAGGCATTTAACAACATTTATATCACCTGTTTAACTAAAGGCTACATTGTGTATGTAGGTCAAAGGCAGAGGCGTAGTTAGCAAAACGAGGCCCTGGGAAAGGTATATAATTAGCGCCATCCCCCCCCCCCATTTTATAATGAACATCACATTGAAGTATAGGCTGCGTGTGCCCCCCCTCCTTTTCCGTGAGGGTGGCGCCCTGGGCGTTGTGCCCCCCCCCCCCTTGCACCTCCCCCCTCACTACGCCTCTGGTCAAAGTTCAACGTACTGTTCTGACACTGTTGTCCAAAGAAACCGGGAAGACAAGAGAACGTTTTCCTCACAATCTCCAGATGACAGACATTTGTTGTGTTCACACAGGCAGAGCATGTCGCAGTGTTTGCCAAACCATCCAGGCAGACATCCTGATAGACAATTAGTAGTAGCCCAGAACAGTAATTACACATGATTGGTCTTTGTCTGTTTTGTTTTGTTTGTATTTAGTTAAGTTGAAAAAAAAAAATGGATGTTCTTAAATTTGATTTGTAAAGTATATGGGGGGTGGGGGTCAGTTAGTATTTAAAACAAATTCTTTCTCATGAGAGAATAGTCAATTGAGACTTTTTTTTTTTTTTGTTTCAAAATGTGCAAACTAATGATTAAAAGCGACCCGCGGCGTAGCATACGCCGCTTTTTTTAGTGACGGTTGAACACTTCCTGAAAGACACAGTTGTCCACAAGAGAAGATTACTTGTTCTCCCCTTTCTTTTTTTTTTCTTTTCTGAGCCACGCTCTCTGTCGTCGCGAAAGCTACGTGGTGTAACTCGAGTCCGACTTGCATGGTTGGGTGACGCACTAAATTATATATACAGATTGTTATAGAACAATACGAGATACATTGTCTTCAACGTCCCAAGCTTGCCCCCCCCCCCCCCATGAAAATAATGATATTGGACTACCGGTAAAATTGCTAGCATGTATTCCCATCTCTTAGACGTTAGGTTGTGGCATGCGACACGTT
Organism: Biomphalaria sudanica; assembly: GCA_036873155.1. Classification (NCBI taxonomy): domain Eukaryota; kingdom Metazoa; phylum Mollusca; class Gastropoda; family Planorbidae; genus Biomphalaria; species Biomphalaria sudanica. The sequence goes on from JAZGLO010006682.1 coordinate 520,811, forward strand.
TTGGCGCATCCGTTTTGTCGCGACAGCTTTTAATAATAAATTAGAAAACACAAATCGTTTTAGAATAAACAAGGTTTTTTCCTTCTACTATACTATAGTATTCACGTCTCACCCCCTTCTCAAAAAAAAAAGAAAGGGGGTGGGGGTAATATAAATGACTAGTTCTTGAACGCATGTGGTTACGGATTCAAACCCTGCGGGCAGAGATCCCCCCCCCCTCAAATACATGTTAATGCTAGTGAAAGAATAAATAATAGCACAGCAAACTTAAATCCCAAATCTAAAGAATACAAATATTTATTGTTCGTTCTTTCCAAGAAAAAAATGCGTTTAAACACAGACACACATATATAGATATAGATATATATAGATATATAGATATCTATAACGAGATTAAAACAATTCGCATAAAAAAAGTAAGACACCATACGGGCATTGCGTCCAAACGGCCGCGCCAAAAAAACGGCCTTTTTAGCAGCTTCTTTGTACCTACTTGAAGTTTATGGATCCGCCCTATGTGTTCAAATAGATAATGTCTACCGTATTTTCGTTCAAATAACTCGCGGGTTATGCATGTGTTTACGAACGAATGGCACTGTGCGGGGTATACACTTTTTTTTAAAACTCATAATCATAGCCTAACGGAAAGAATGAAGATGCCGGTTTGCCTTTTTACCTCCAATAGTTCGCTGTGTGGTTGTAAAATGTACAATAGAAAGCTTTATAAACCTCAACAAAACAAATAGGAGCGATGTGGCAGAGAATCTTTAAACTACAAGGAAACAATTGTAAAAGGTTTCGCTTTGCACATGCGGGATATATAAGGGTGCGGGTTGTACTATTTTTTACAAAGTATTTTCTAAATCGTGAAGGTTACACTCGTATGCGGGGTATATGGGCGAAACTAAGATATACTTGCTCTAGGGAAGTTATTACACTCGCTATGTAGGTCAGGATATGTCAGGGAAAATATACTGCACTTGAAAAGCTTGTTACATGTAGAGGGGCGGACTGGGGGTCAAAATCAACCCGGTCATCACCATACGATTTGGCCCACAATTTGATTGCATACGATGGAACGCATGTGAGCAAACGTGAGTTTCTTGCTGTGTATACATAGACTTACTTGCTATAGGAAATTTTAGTTTTAAAAACAAAAATGTACAGTGCAGTCGTAATCTTAATAGTTTTTTTAAACATTATATTGGTATAACTTAAAGAGGAAGACAAAACGCTAGGTGTCTGGCCTGATCATCTGTTTTGTATCGGCTCGATGGTCTCAGGTTCGAACTCTGACGCCCAAATCCTCCCCCCCCACACCTTTCTGGCTGTTCTGTGGGATGTATTAAGCTATTTTGTAGTAACAACAAAGTCAAGTAAAAATAAAGCAACCTAAAACATTAAAACAGAAGTAACACGAAACCTTCTTATAACTGTTAAATGTCTTTAGCAAGAAATCCTTCTTTTTTTAGCCTTTTCTTTACTTGCAGAAAGGGAAGAAAACTTATTTCACAAGTCACTTAACGTTAGCACTAGTTGAGGATTTAATTCTTTCTCTTCGTAATTTTTTACGATATTCTGGTGGAATCAACGCTGGTATCCTCAGTTAGGAGAGAAAGACTTAAAAATAAGTGTACCCTCAATTTATTAATAGCCATTGGGGCAGTTTTTACAAGACATTCCTCTTGGCTATCACCTCCATAGAACCCTCAACCATAGTCCTCTTGGCTATCACCTCCATAAAACCCTCAACCATAGCCATCGTCGCTATCACCTCCATAGAACCCTCAACCATAGCCCTTTTCGCTATCACCTCCATAGAACCCTTAACCATAGCCATCTTCGCTATCACCTCCATAGAACCCTCAACCATAGCCCTTTTCGCTATCACCTCCATAGAACCCTCAACCATAGCCATCGTCGCTATCACCTCCATAGAACCCTCAACCATAGCCCTTTTCGCTATCACCTCCATAGAACCCTCAACCATAGCCATCGTCGCTATCACCTCCATAGAACCCTCAACCATAGCCCTTTTCGCTATCACCTCCATAGAACCCTCAACCATAGCCATCGTCGCTATCACCTCCATAGAACCCTCAACCATAGCCCTTTTCGCTATCACCTCCATAGAACCCTCAACCATAGCCATCTTCGCTATCACCTCCATAGAACCCTCAACCATAGCCCTCGTTCTTTAATGCCAAGTGTCATATCTCAATTCATCAATTCGTTATATACATTTTTAATGCTTCTCTAGTAAGCTAACGTCAAATAACATGAATGTTTCAAGAGCGTACTCCACTGTTTGGTGATCACATTTAGAGACACTCAATTAATACAAAAAGGTGATGGCATACATGTAAATCCATGAATTAGAGTGTTTAACTATTTCACTCCTAATCGACCATACCATCGTTGATTAGACCTCATTAAATTCAATTAATGTTTGAGTTTTTTAAAACTTTAATTTGCTTTAATGTTTAAAAGAACAGGCATTCCCCTTTAAGTCTAGACCAAATAAAACATTTTCTGATAACAAGCGAAAAAGTTATTGAAGCTTAATCATAACAACGTAGTGGTATACTACTGAGCAAACTGAATTCTGTCGAAAGGTGGACAAATAATTACGGAGAGAAAGAGTTAAGTCTGCATCGTTGGGGATATGAGTTATCGCTTCTACGTTGTCTAAACGTGGCATGATCTCCAGGAGGAAATGGAGTTGTGAATGTTGGTTCGTAAAAGTTATCACGAGAATCTAGACTTAGATTGGCTTTGATCTAGATAGAGACTTAGATCTTACTCTAGACCTAGACTTAGATTGGCTTTGATCTAGATAGAGACTTAGATCTTACTCTAGACCTAGACTTAGATTTGCTTTGATCTAGATAGAGACTTAGATCTTACTCTAGACCTAGACTTAGATTGGCTTTGATCTAGATAGAGACTTAGATCTTACTCTAGACCTAGACTTAGATTGGCTTTGATCTAGATAGAGATTCAGATCTTACTCTAGACCTAGACTTAGATTGGCTTTGATCTAGATAGAGACTTAGATCTTACTCTAGACCTAGACTTAGATTGGCTTTGATCTAGATAGAGACTTAGATCTTACTCTAGATCTAGACTTAGATTGGCTTTGATCTAGATAGAGACTTAGATCTTACTCTAGACCTAGACTTAGATTGGCTTTGATCTAGATAGAGATTCAGATCTTACTCTAGACCTAGACTTAGATTGGCTTTGATCTAGATAGAGACTTAGATCTTACTCTAGATCTAGACTTAGATTGGCTTTGATCTAGATAGAGATTCAGATCTTACTCTAGATCTAGACTTAGATTGGCTTTGATCTAGATAGAGACTTAGATCTTACTCTAGATCTAGACTTAAGATTGGCTTTGATCTAGATAGAGACTTAGATCTTACTCTAGATCTAGACTTAGATCTAGTTCTAGACCTAGACTTAGATCTTGAATCTAGATTTAGATCTATATCTAGTCTGTATGACAAATAACAATGGAGATGTGAGGTCTTGAGTAGTAGCTCAAAGTAGTTCAAGAATTATTTGTTTTGTTTTTTGGTGTTGCCAATTTATCTATATTTGGTTGTCTAACTGTTGAATTAATTATTGTGATTTGTCAATTAGAGAAGACAATCCATCACTGTGTCAGTTTTAGTAACAGTGGACTGATTGCTGTGAACATAATTACATCGTCATTGTGTCTACAGACTGCTGTAAACATAACTACAGCATCAGTGTGTCTACTGACTGTTGTAAACATAACTACAGCATCAGTGTGTCTACAGTCTGCGGTAAACATAACAACAACATCAGTGTGTCTACTGACTGTTGTAAACATAACTACAACATCAGTGTGTCTCCAGACTGTTGTAAACATAACTACATCAGTGGATCTACAGACTGCTGTAAACATAACCACATCATAACATGAGGGAATACTTCCTAATTTTAAATTCAGAGTCCCGTTATAGATTCAAGCGTGTTTGTTCACACTAATTCGACTTGTGTAAGACTATAAAAAAAAAGCATAGGTCATATATTGTTTGTTAATCTCTTAGTGTGCAAAGAGGATTAATACAGAATCACGGTAAAATGCGATAAGCGAATCTATTATTTCGGATTATGTGGCTTTAATACACAGTTAAGTATGTCAAGATTTTTATGAAAGATAAGGCGAGATCAATCAAGTTTTTAAGAGGCTTACTGACATTTAATTTTGCCAAATCAGCAGCCCCACCGGCCCATTTAGGCACCAGCCCAGCGGGCATTTGCCTATTTGCCCATATAGCCAGTTGGCCCCTGTGTATACATAAAACAAACACTAGCATGATTTTAACATTTTTTTTTAGATCTTCAGCTTTACCAATCTTTGATGTTTTGGAGTTATCTTTATCTCTTCTGCCATCGTAGTCGTCATCTGCGGAAAAAGCATACTTTGGGTTGATATTTTAGAGGCTTCCTAGAGGTTCAATAATTAAATATTTATTAAAAAAACAAACAAATTTCTTTTTATTATGTATATTATCGCTGCACATAATTTATACCAAGTGTTTAAACATTATGCTTGTTGTACAATCATTGGGTGTCCTTTTCTTCAGAAATAATTGGGGGCGAGGTGGCTGCGGAGTTAAGAGCTTGGTTTACGAACCTGGCGTTCTGTGTTGGAACCTTGGAAGAGACGGATTTTCTTCTTCGTCTTCGTTCTCATTGTTATGTTGGAGTGTTCAGATGACTAGACCAATACATGAGATGAACTGCGCAGTGGTTTCCAAATCAGGGAGCTCTCCATATAGTTTTCTTTCTATTGGGGGTGTTTTGGGGCCAATGTCTTATACGGGCCTCTTGGTAAAGAGAGCAGTTTTGGAGGACGTGGTCGGCATTCTCTGGTAATACTCCACATGGGCAGATTTCACTGGTTCCAATTTTGAGCTTCCGGTACATGTGTCGTCGCATTCTGTTGTGTCCGGTCCTGAGTCGAAAGATTAGACGTTGGTCTTGTCGGGATAGCTTATAGTAAGCGTCATCTTTCTTGTGATTTGGATGAGAGCTCGTCCATTTCTCATTTATGTTATTTGCAATTAATTTCTTCAATTCTTCTGGATAGAGTGCAGAGTTTATTTGTGAGTTAGTTCTCCCACTCTTGGCGAGTGTGTCAGCCTTCTCATTTTCCTTCTAGTTCTATATGAGCTGGTATCCATTGAAGTTGGAGAATGAAAAGGTGGTTGGTTGTTGTGCTGGCTATTTGACACCTTGCTCGTTGGTGGTTGGGTCAAAGAAACAGATGACCTCAACATAATCTGCCTTATAGATCTGAAAAGGGAAACTAGATGTTTACTCAGAAATCAATAGTTTTACGTCTTACGTGGAACGGATGTAGATGGAAGCTGACTGATTTTCACAAACAGTTCGAATCCTACACCACAGGATAAGGGAGCCGAAACATACACATGTCTTTGTCTTGAGAGTCCAAGAATAAGGAAGATTGGAGTTTGACATGTTGGTACGAAAACTAGCTTTTGACGAATTTGATCTAATCCGAGGGATATTTTAAATTATCTTTAGGTTGATATTTTACAAAATTTCAAGTTAGCGCCTAAAAATCTAATTAAAATCTTACCAGAAAAAATTTTGTACCTGTAACTTAGTCTAATGTCAGGTTGAAATTTCTTGTGCAAATCGAGTTCATCTCGCTTTAAAACTTGTACTAGAAATGTGATGCGTACACATTTTGGAAATAAAAGAATCACACTTTCACTACATACATACTTAAGTTTACAGCTATCCTTGTTTATTTTATATGGGTCTCGGAAGACGATGGATGCGCCCAGATAAGTCACTGGTTTTCGTTTCGTTTTGAGAATCTGGTATGGCTAGTCAAGCATGTGTCCCTAGTGCAGATTTTTTTTTCTGTTGATTTTTGCATTCTTTTGAGAGGATCATATCAGCACACACAGTCTGTCTCCATGCACCTCGGTCTTTGGCTATCTCCTCCCACATACCTTCGTTGATGCCTGCGGTTCTCATGTCTCGCTTACAGGGTTCCCGGTCACTTCATCCCCGGTCACTTCATCCCCGGTCACTTCATTCCCGGTCACTTCATTCCCGGTCATTTCATCCCCTGGTCACTTCATCCCCTGGTCACTTCATCCCCGGTCACTTCATCCCCCGGGATGAAATGACAGGGGATGAAATGACCGGTCACCCGCTTACAGACATTTCTATAAGCTAGTCTTGGGCGGCTGTTGGGTCCGACTTCCTCCCCAAGCTAGGCTAATAAGATATCATTCGGGATTCTACCCGAAAGATATCTTCATGTTAAAACATTTGGTAAAACGTAATGATTCTCTACCAAACCTTTTTCGTTGGAGATTTCTTCGTCAATGTAACCATCACAGTCGTTGTCTAGGCCGTGCCCGTCGTTCTGTGGGCTAGGCGTACACCACGGTGTGGTCGTTGTGAGCTCAAATGAGAGATTTAAAATAGTTGTCTACATTCCAAAAGCATAAGGACTAAAGACTCTGCAAAATCAAACAATGTAGTAAAACTGTTTTTAAAAATGAAAAACTATTAAAGTCTTCTCTGTAGTAAAGTACCCCAATTCATTCGTATCGATCTATTGAGAAGATGATGTAAAGATTATCTGTTACTGTGGCCCTCTGTCAACGAGTTTGTTATGTGGCCAGCACAATGACCAACCACCTTTACTTTTTCCTAACTAATGCCAGGTATCCTTTACAAATAAGCAGCGCCCTAAAAATCACAAAATTCAAAAATCCCAGTTATCATCGGGCATTGATCCGAATATTCCTTGGTTTGACGGCCAAGTACTTTACCATTCAGCAACCACTCCCAGATCCATATAAGAGAAATATTTATTTTTTTAATTCCATTTTTTGTGTGTTCGATACAACATCTGACGATGGAGTTGTAGATAACTTCATTGGTAATGATGAACATAATAGGCCTCAAACTTCTGCTAGTAGAAAAAGGAAAGATGAAAGAAAGAACTGGCTATTGGATGAAATCGTCGCTGGATGGAATTGAACAAATGCCGTGTGGTGTAATAACGCCAAAGCCAAGGAAGAACAGGAGCTGGATTAACTCGTGCATTTTTTTTTGAACAATTCTTTGACACCGAGATAAAAGATTTTATAGTTTTAAATACTGAAAAGTATGACAGAGAGGTTAAAGGAACACATCAGTATTCAACGAATGCCTCAGAAATGAAAGTCTGTATAGCTGCTACTCTTTTGTCAGGCTGTTCTTATTTTTCAAGACGGGAGATGTTCTGGGAACGCAGTGAGGATTGTGGAATTTAGGCGGTTATAATGATACGAGCCGAAACAGATTTGATGAACACTTGAGATACATTCATCTTTCAGACAACAACGATCTGGACAAGCAAAGCAAAATGAGGCACTATTTACATCTTAGGAATGAAATGTTCTTAAGAAATTTCTTATCAGGTCAAAATCTAAGCATCGATGAGACCATGGTACCATATTTCGGCAGACATTCTGACAACCATATTATATAAAAAAATAAACCTGTACGGTTTGACTACAAACTATGGAGTTTAGCCACTCGTTTAGGCTATGTCGCTCAGTTTGATCCTTATATTTGTGCCTCGGCAACCAATTGATAGACATAAACTTGGGTTAGGCCCTGGCGTGTGCTGAATATTATTGCGTGTCATCCTTCAGAATCCCACAGATTATATTTTAATAATTGTTTCACAACTCTAGCAGTGATGAACTGATTGTCAGAAAAGGGAATTGGAGCTATATAATAATCAGAGCCAACAGCTTGAACAATTTCCACTCTTGCCTAGGGACTGAAATTAAAAATAAAAGCGAATTTCACAACTAAAGATCTGACAGACATAGCTATTTAATAATTTTACAGTAGAATGACAACAGTGTTGTTTCTATTGCTTCCCAACTTTTCCGGTGACCTGCCATTGAAAGCAGTCCAGCCATGGTCAAATAAGGAAAGCACATTTATTCAGGTTACACAACCAAACATCATTTCACTTGACCATCAAGATATGGGAGGAGTTGACAGAGCTGACCAAAATGAAGCCAAATACAGGATCTCTATGTGAACCAAAAAGTAGTGGTGGCCCCCCCTTTTTTTTTTTTTTTTTTTTGGGCCTGGCCATTTTATCGTCAGTCTGAGTTGTTCACATCACAGTCTTCTCTGGACTTGTTTGCGTTCAGAAGACATGTTGTGAACTCTTGATTTCTGCAGTGGTGACAGCCCAAAAAATGTAGAAGTGCCTCTCCTTGATTTGCATAAGAGTGCCATGAAAATGATGTTATTAGAAGCCAAACATATGAGAATTGACCTCACCACAACCAGACGATGTGCGGTTTGCAAAAAGACGTGCATTCAAGGGTGCTCAGTGTGTCCTGTTGGGTTTTTTCTTTAAATGTTTTATATCTTTGTTTTATGGCCATAATTTGTAATAATTCTGTTATTAGTTTTCATTTTACAAAAACTTACTTAAAAAACATGTTTTTCCTACCTTCATAATATTTTTGTTAATAAAAATGTAAAATTTAAATTATATGAACACATTGCTATACATTTTTGTTTTTAAATGTGACAAAAGATGTACTTTAATAATAACAAAAATGGAAAACAAAAAAAAAAAAGGTCTTATATTCTATTCCTCACGGGGCCACTGCCAGTTTACTATTTGTTAAATTTTTATTACGTAGACTTTTTCTAAATAATTTTTTGCAATGTCTTAGTTAGGCCAATAGAAATGGTAAAACTATCAAATTAATATGTTTACAGCAATAATAATGTTTTTGGGTAAGCTGACTATGAACGATATCTGAGAAGAAAGATTGCCGGCCTATTCACCGAACGGCGCTGGAGGACCTAAGTCTTAGAAAAGAAATATATATATTTTTTTTTGTTTTTTATGTTACATTATATTTAATATTGACAGGGGAAATAAATTAAATTTTAATCGAACAAAATTACAGAGTGGCTGCTCAACACGTAGGCTTTCTGTAAGCTTAAAATGGAAAGTGTTGCTCGTGTTTCCAAAGCTGATGGGTGTCGCAGACGTATTGATGCCACCTCGCCCGAACATATGACAGCCCAAAACTCGCCCACTATCACTGCTAAGAGAGAAAGTGGCCTGCAGACTCATTTGCAATGTCAGTTGTAAGATACGTCAGTTCATGTAAATGCCAAGCACTTGTTTATCAGGAAAGCTGGAAGTATAGACCCAAAAAAAAATAATAGTTTTTTCTGATTCCCAGTAAGACATTTTTATTATTGTTTTGCATATGCATACAAAATGAACAATATGGTATGCAACGTACAAACATAATGTATACAAGAGGGTCTTAATTTACACATTGTTTTTGTTCAGCGCTATAGTATTCTTAATAAACTCAACTCATTCCACTTGCGATATCTCGTAGGATCTTTGAAAATAACATCGCAAGACAAAGTGTGCACTACTTGAGATCCTTGCGCGAACTAAAGTATTCCCATCCTCTTTACAGCCCTCAGACAACGCGCATGCGCTGACTTGGACATGTTCCCCGGATGGAGGACAATCGCATCCTGAAAGTCATCCTCTAGGGACAACTTGCGACTGGTCGCCCCCACCTACGTTACATAGATGTAATAAAACGGGACCTCAAATCAGTGAACATCAATACTGACCGTTTGGGAAGACATAGCTCTAGACTGCACCATATGGAGAGAGACAGTGACCAAGAAAGCTATGGACTGTGAAAGAACATGGGTCTCAGCTCAGGAAGAAGTACAAACGAAAAATGGCCAGCTCCTCTACCACCTTAACCTGCGCTATTTGTGGACGGGAGTGTCTCTCATAAATAGGGCTCCACAGTCACATGAAGAAGTGCGCAAAATGAACCGTAGTCCTTCTACGACTGAAGGAGGCCAACAATAGTATTCTTGCAGCTTTCTTAATACCCCAAGATGTTATCACTTTTCTGGACCAGTTGGGGGGATAAAAGGAAGGGGGGAGAAGAATGTTACCGAGATCACTTTTAAAAAACATTTTAAAAAAACGTTTCTACTCAAGGCTTAATCTTTATCAATGGGACTACTCGGGTTATATCACCGTACCTGATAAGTACGATTTCTTTCCCTTTTTTGATACTAAATAAAATAATTAATTACTAATAGTTAAATTGGAAGTGCGGAGGCTGAGTGGTGGGTACTTTACATAAGTTGGGGAAAGTAAAGGCGGTTGGTCGTTGTGCTGGCCACATAACACCCTCGTTAACCGTAGGCCACAGAATCAGATGACCTTTACATCATCTGCCCTATAGACCACAAGGTCTGAAAGGGAAACTTACTTATCTGTCAAGTACGATTTGTTTCCCTTTTTATACTAAATAAAATAATTAATTTCTAATAGTTGAATTGGAAGCGCGGTGGCTGAGCGGATAAGCACTTGGCTTCCGAACCGGGGACCGGGGTTCCAATCCTGGTGAAGACTGGAATTTTTAATTTCAGGATCTTCCTTCCACCTCTAATGGGCACCTGACATTAGTTTGGTAAAGGTGGTTGGTCGTTGTGGTGGCCGCATGACACCCTCGTTAACCGTGGGCCACAGAAACGACCTTATAGTTCGCAAGGTCGGAAAGGGAAACTTAACTTACTTTTGTGTTTTACTTGCCTTTTTAATGTTTTATTATTTAGCTATGGCATTATCTGCACACCTCGCCCACAAGACAAAGCCAAGTCTAAGATCTTTGGAGGCCTTCAAAAGGATTAATAAAGAGGCGAAACAAATGGCTAGAAAATGTGCTAACAACTTTTGGAGGGATACCTGCAACAGAATCCAAGACAATCTCCACTCAGGAAATAGCAAAGCTCTATTTGATGGCATTAAAGCGGCCCTGGGTCCAACAGTGTGCCCCCCTTCTATCCAAATCAGGAGAAAAAATTACAGATCAAACCAAGCAGCTAGAACGTTGGACAGAACACTACCTCGAAGTCTATGCCACACAGAACACAGTAGACGATGTCGTCCTGGCTTCTCTACCAGATCTCCCAGTACTGGAATGCCTAGATGATCTTCCGAGCCTCAGTGACCTTAAAAAAGCAATTAACTGCATAAAAAATAGAAAATCTCCTGGGAGTAATGGTATCCCAGTGGAAGTAGTGAAAGTCAACGAATCACTCCTGCTCCCTGAACTCTATATTCTCCTCTGCCGCTGTTGGGAAACAAGTCATGTCCCACAGGACATGCGTGACGCAACTATAGTCACAATATACAAGAACATAGGGGATCGGAGTGACTGCAACAATTACAGGGGTATCTCTCTCCTCAGTATAGTGGGCAAGATCTTTGCTAGAGTGGCACTATCCAGGCTGCAAGTGATAGCTTCTAGAGTCTACCCAGAGTCTCAGTGTGGATTCAGGAGTGTAACTGGCTGTATACATTACCAAAGTGTTACTGACTGTATACATTACCAAAGTGTTACTGACTGTATACATTACCAAAGTGTAACTGACTGTATACATTACCAAAGTGTAACTGACTGTGTACATTACCAAAGTGTAACTGGCTGTGTACATTACCACAGTGTAACTGGCTGTGTACATCACCACAGTGTAACTGGCTGTGTACATTACCAAAGTCTAACTGACGGTCAACATTACCAAAGTGTAACTGACTGTGTACATTACCACAGTGTAACTGGCTGTGTACATTACCACAGTGTGACTGGCTGTGTACATTACCACAGTGTGACTGGCTGTGTACATTACCACAGTGTAACTGGCTGTGTACATTACCACAGTGTAACTGGCTGTGTACATTACCACAGTGTAACTGGCTGTGTACATTACCAAAGTGTAACTGGCTGTGTACATTACCAAAGTGTAACTGGCTGTGTACATTACCACAGTGTAACTGGCTGTGTACATTACCAAAGTGTAACTTGCTGTGTACATTACCACAGTGTAATTGGCTGTGTACATCATCACAGTGTAACTGGCTGTGTACATTACCAAAGTCTAACTGACTGTGTACATTACCAAAGTGTAACTGGCTGTGTACATTACCACAGTTATGTTAAACCTAATGTATCTACAAACTAGATGTGTCGGTTATGTTAAACCTAATTTATCTACAAACTAGATGTGTCGGTATTGTTAAACCTAATGCATCTACAAACTAGATGTGTAGCTTATGTTACACCTAATGTATCTACAAACTAGATGTGTCGGTTATGTTAAACCTAATTTATCTACAAACTAGATGTGTCGGTTACGTTAAACCTAATGTATCAACAAAATGTAATAAAATAGAAAAACATTTTTTCATTACTTTTTAAAATTGTATTACTTTGGAACACACAAAAAATCATGTACAAAGTAAGCAACATTAATTTAAAAAACACACACTTTTTGTAGACTTTTATCGGTAGTTTGTCAATCTTGAAGGTTTGACAGTAATTGATTCTGGAAAAAAAACAAAACAACATTACAAATACTTTCGTTACGAGTAAAATTTCGTCTTCTACTCTAGGAATATTTTCGTCGCTTATTAAGTAATGAATGTTTGAAAAAACAAAAAAATCGAATGGAATATTTAGAGCCCCTTTTTATAATATGTGCAGAACCTGTAAGCTCCGTGACATCTACAGACGTTGAAGACCTGAACAATGATGTCGTATATATAGTCCTTTTCGACTCCACTACATCTACAGATGTTGAAGACCTGAACAATGATGTCGTATACAAAGTCCTTTTCGACTCCACTGGAGTTTCTGCAAAAGAGAACTACATAGTTTGTAAACATGAGACAAGCTTATATTCGAGTTGATCAAGTTTGTATTTCAAAATTTTTGCAAAGTTTAATACTTTGAAAGTACTATTTAATTTTGGTTGTAATATGGAAATTGTGACAATGTTGTCAAGATTTTTACAAAAAAAAAAAAGATAAAATAATTGTTTTTTTATTATAACGAATAATGTTGTTTTTTTCCACACAAATACCGATCTCCAATATATAATTAGACTGCAATGTAATAATTATGTTTTTAATAAGAAAGCAGTTGTTCTCCTAACCCTTTCCGTAAATTCGAGACATCGGTTTATTACAGAAAGACACTAAGACTTCTTAATCGCTTTCATATAAGCTCCAAGTGGGCATGCATTGCTTATAGTTCGACAGCTAGGCTGGGCAGTGCAAGTCGTATTGTGGACGACCGTTTGACAAAGGCGGTGTGTGTTGTTGTTGTTTTTTTTTTATTAGCTGAAAGGCGGTCGCTGCAACAGAGGTGCCCCCAACCAACCGAAAACACTTTTTAAAAGACCAGCTTGCATGCCAGTTTGGCTTTAGTTGAAGAAAAGAGCACCTGGCAGCCGGCGGCTTCTGTACGAGACAGCTGTAGATTTATCACAAACGCCGCGGGATTCACATGTGAAAGCAAAATGTGGGGACTTGGCGGAAAGAAAATCTAAACCGACCACCAGCTGTTAGCGGTTATGTTTTCGCTGGACGTAACAAAATAAGTAGATTACAGCTAAGACTCTGTAGCCCCGTGTAATACTTCTCTCCTCCTCCTCGAACTGGAAGACAAACCTTAATATTGTATTACTTATAAAAAGGTCATTCCTTTGCTGTAGTTATATGACAACTTGCATTTCAGTTTATGGTTGTAGTTGGCAGTTTGGTGGTGTAGCACTAAACAATATATTGATTATAACGTTGAAATATTTTTTTAAAAATGTATTGTGAGCTAGTCTTTAGGTGTTTATTACCTTTGAGTAGCAAAGTTTCCTTCTTTTTCCATCGCTGTAAAATAACTTGGTCTTGACGTTTGTCTGAGCCTTTACATCCACAGCAGCAGACGCAGAGGAGCAGGAGAAAGACCATAAAGTAAAACCAGAAGTTCTCCACTCGAAATCCAGTCTGCCTATGGGGGGCGTACGTCACTTTTGTAGTGGAGGTGGTAGCATTTGTAACTTCCTCGTACTCCACGCACCATTCCAGGCAGCCGTCGAAGCAATACGGACCCCCAGTTCCGTTGGCGCAGCTGTAACAGTAGCCTTCGTAGCTGCACTTTTGATCTATGCAGGAGAGGCTACATATGTCTGTGCACTCTGGTCCATAAACAGGAGGTGCACATTCTAAAAACATAATATAATTATTTAAATGATTGTGCCTTTAATGAAAACAACAAAAGGTGCTAAATACTATAAAGATAGATGGAAAAGAGGAATTTGAAATGTTAATACTAGAATTTCCCAGCGGCCTTACCCGTTGATTTGATCCCTGGGTATATATTGCTTTTTTGACACGGATGGACCCTACCCTTTATTTTTTTCTACTAAAAGATTGGACCAGTCCATTAGACATGATTAGAATATGTGTATTCTCCTCTTCTCTCCCTGTTTCCGGCTTAATAAAATATGGTATTTACACTAACTGGCGATTTTCAGGTAATTTCAAAATATTTGATAGGCTCAATGATAATTTTTGGCCTATGCCCTTTTTTTTTTTTCATTCTGCAAATCCTAATGTTCATATAATACTTTGGCTGTATCTTCTTTATTTTTTATCTTCAATGATTTGTTTTTGCGTTTTAGCAATACCCTTATTGGCCAGTGTATTCTAGTGCATGATACGTTTAAGTGGAGTGGCCCGCTTTCAAAACAAGCTCACTAGTGACCTGTCCATTCGATATCACTTTTCTCTCCCTACACCTATCTCTAAACCCTCCCCCCCCCCACACACACACCAACCCGGCCCCACTTAAACACTTTAATTTTATAATATGTTACAGCTAATTGGCACACCTCGCATTATAACGATACTCCTCCAAACCATTAGCTCTATATCCGTGAATTCGATTACCGGTATCACTTATGTTCCACCTCCAACGTACGCCCTATGAAAAGGTATTCGTACATTTGTTCTCCGAGTACTATTCATTATTATTTATTTAATTCTTCATTTAGTATTTATATTATAATTTGGGTCACTATTCTGTCATTTTACCATCACAAAACAAAAAGTACAAGACACCGATAGCAAAGACAAACAGACACAAAAACCTCGTTTGTTCCCCTGGCAACCAAATCATTAAATAGATACAATCTGATATAAACTTTTCATATGTTATGTATGAGTGATTCTAGTGTGAATGTACATTTTTTTATAGTTATAATAATTTGTTTGATGTAATGCACAAATGGTAAAAAAATTTCTTTACGGATAATAAAGATTATATTATTATTATTATTATTTTGAAAAATTGTTGTGGAATGTTATATTTTCGAGAAGACTTGTTATAGTTCACACTATTAATTGATACATAATTTATATTCAAATGCATTTATTGCTCAATACTAAAATAATCTGTAGAAAAAAAAGTAATAAATGCAAAGTACCTCCATAAGCTTCAAATTCACAGATTGACAAAGCACTGTTTGAGTTATTTAGTGTTATTTCCACACTCTGAGTATATTTGCCATGTCTAGTTCTATGTATGAATGAAACTCTTGGCTCCGTGATTCCGCTGAAAGTAGAGATGACTTGATCTTTGCAGTCTAACAATTTGACTAGGAACGTTTCATTAAATAAAGCTGTTGATGAAACAAAAAATGGCATGAAAAGAATTAAACCTTGTAGATCTACAAAGATGGAAACTTTTATTTGATATATTGTCAATGTTTCTTTATATTTGGAGATTATTTGGCCTACATCCTAATCCCTAATTTGAGTACTTAACCAAATCCCACTGAGTCTGGGAGCACACGAAGCGCCCTGACTGAGTTTCCCAGTGGTAGGGGTTTCCAAGGCCTTAAAAAGCAAAATACAGGACAGGCCACTGTCTTTGTATCCAGTGTTTGTAGATCAATAAAAATTAATGAATCCATATGCTACCAACATGCAGTTGATCTCAATACTCTTAGAACATTGTTTAATAAAATACAAATTGTCTAGAAAATTTACACTGATTGGACAATGAAATAATTCACGAGACCAAAAAGCAGAAGTTACCAGAATGAATTCAAATATAGACTGATTTATGCAAGGAAAGTAAATCCTTACCTCTAAACTGAATGACTACTTCAAATACAACTACAGGTGAGGGAAATGTCACTCTCCAGAAGGGTTTTTTATATTTGATATTTGTGGTAGAACATTTTGTCTCAGCGCTGTCTGTAATCCCATCAACGGAGAGTGACCCACGGCTGATAACTCCATTCGTGTCGTTAGAATAACTGGACATTGATACATTTTTGCCAAGTGCGAGATTGCGACCTATAAATAGTTTGACATAGTGTACAGGTATGATTAGTTAAGAGTTGAAATCAGGGCCTTGGGTAATTGGAGGCCCTAGGCCCTAGGCGAATGGTATAGGGAGGTCATATGCTAATTGAATAGGGTGGCCCCCAATGAAATAGGAAAACAAAAAAATTAAGACCGAAAATTACAGAATGAATTATAAACCAAGATGCCTGTGTGTAATCGCTAAATGAACTCTTTATGTTGTGTCTGTTCTATTTATGTGTACGTTTCTGTTGTGTTGTCTTTATTTGAGAAAAGAGTCCTTGTAATCATAACAAATTTCCATATGGATCCACAAAGCAGTCTTAGTCTTAACAAACAGATTTTAACATTTGCAAATAAACCTTGAATTATAGTAGAGACTTAGAGCCCGGCTAGTAAAACCATAGACTTAACTCTTTCTCCCCGTAATTATTTACCACATTCTGGTGGAATCAACGCTGGTATCATCAGCTAGAGGAGAAAGAGTTAAGCTATGTTTGAAATCGATCCATGTTTTGCAATGATTTCTCTAGCTTTGCGAGGCTCCCACCAATCGGAGGCCCTAGACGGCTGCCTAGTTTGCTTATGCATAAGGCCGGCCCTATTGGAATTTATTTGAATTTGAAAATAAGGCCCTAACTATTATTGAAATAGCTAAGAAACATAGAAAAGCAACACATTCGCAATATTTAATAAATTGAAATCTCTTTAAAAAGAAAAAAAATTTCCAACAAAGGAAAAAAAAAAAGAGCTAATTTTAGATTAGACATTCATGCTGCATTTGGCTAGACTGTATGACATAATTACGTCATCCATAGCTACTTACGAAGCTTGCCAGGCACCACCCCCCACCCCCTTTTTGCTTTTCTCTTCATTGTTTGATTGACTAAAAGGCAAGTTGCACGATGAGATGAAAGTTTAAGAAAGTTTACTGCATGCCATGTAGCAACGCTGAACACAATATAACCTACATGCTTTCTCACCGCTGTTTGTCTCATCGTGTGGTTAGCACTTCCGATAGTCGTCACGTGGGTCCCGAGTTTGAAACTTACTCGCCTTTATCTACTTCCGTCCTGTGTTAGGCACCTAGTTTATATTATTAGTTACTTAGAGACGCACGATACAAACAAGACGTATATTGAACGGGACTAGTGACGTTTGTGATATTTTAGATTAGAGACTGGAAATCAGTTAGCAATAGGATTCTCTTGGGTAAAAAAACGTGTTTTATTTGACAGAGACTCTGACTGTGGCCTTTTATTGGATTACACTGATTAAACGTATTATTCATTGTTCATCAGTGCTGACCACATCTTTTCACTTGTTAAAATCGATGTGTGTTATCTTTGTGCTGTCGTTCAACTACATTGAATACACCCGAACTAGAAACCCAAACGCTTGCTGAGTAATTGATTGAAATCTAACAATCATCTAAAGTTGACTTCAGTACAGGATAAACATCCATCACACCTACAGCAGATTTACCAGGATGTAATCATTTCATTAATACATTATCGACTGAAGCTTATAAATCACCAAAACCCAACTTAATCCTTAATTCGCGAACTTTCCTTTCTTGACTCTAAACGTTTTCTTAAGCGATAGAGTGCAACTCGAAACCAAGTATTGTTATTCTTTAAAAACTATAGGCGCTGTAGGCGTATTATATCTTAACTTATAAAACTTGAAATAAATTGAATAACTTGTTTGTGATCAAAACTAAATAGAACTTTATTACAATATACACACATTTAAAATATAAAAAAAACAACTTATGTTTTAAGCCAATCTAGTCCATAATTTTAAAAAAAGGTCTTTATACTCTGGCTTTTTGGAATCATCTGGCCTACCCTAGTCAGCTTACGGACAGTGCCGCTTATCTTGGATCATACACTCTGTATAGCCAACAGCCGATGGGGGTAAACAATGTCTCAATGCTTTTTAGTCTAACACTAATCTAACGATACCCTAATTTGTACAATGGAGGTATTGTCTTTTTAATATTTTTGTATAGCCCGCATGCTCTCCCCTACCTGCGCTAACATAAACCGCACACCATTGTCTGGGACTGTTGAGCTCACTAAACGAAATATTGATCTGACATATGTAGCCAGGGATGTTACAGATGATTATCAGTGTATCTGTTCCAAGTAAAATATCTCTTCGGTCCAAACAACGTCCTGCATAACAAAATCTTGAAGTGCTGTCGTACATGACTTGAAGGCCCTTTAGACTATCTACAGAGAATAAACAATATAGATATCAATTAGTAATACATTGTTATCAGTGTATAGACTATAGATTTCTGTTACATCATTGTTACACGGCTTTTACTTTCTTTATATATTGAGAACTACTGTAGCTCTACCACTACTATAAAAACTTATAATAACAATGATAGATATATAGGCAGTGCCGGCCTTAGGCCACTGCAACCTAAGCCCCGCACTTTCCTAGGCCGCGCGCTAATTCGAGGTGTAAATTATTAAATAAAACCATTATAGAATAATGGGGTTCCAGAGGCCTCCTGGTTTTCCAAGAACTCCTGCAAATCTTCTAAAGTTATTAGAATCTCCTGGAAACCTATAATAGTCTCCTGAAGGATAGACAAAAGTGTCATCTTTAACGCATATTCTACTAAATACTGCCAAACTCCGGTAGAAATTTTAGCTTGTCTGTCCACTAATGAAAGATACACTGCTTTCCCAAACCCGTAACTGGTGAAAGAAGCTTGTCGCACCTCAAACTAATCAAGAATTACATGAAGTCAACAATTCACGAAGATAGATTGAACAATTAGACAATTCTTGCTATTGAGCGTGATCTACGTAGGACATAGAACTTAGATGATGTACTGTGTGACTTCGCTACCTTCAAGGTTCGTACAATTTGATCATGATTTTGTACTAAGTAAAGAATGAATAAAATATAAAGACGAATTTATTTTCTAATACAAAATCTTAATTTTCACTTATTATCCTTATCCCTAACCAGAATGGGCCCCGCGCAATCCGTTTCGCATTGGGGCCCCGCATTTGCAAAGGCCGGACCTGTATATAGGCTTATAAGATAATAGAAAAAGAAATATATATTTGCAGATGTGTATTCAATTTTTTTACAATTGTATTGCTAAGTTAAGTACGTTTTGTCATACTAACTACAGCAGTTACTCAAAGAATGTATACTTTTATTTTTAACGAGGAGAATTCTATTTAGTATGCATATAAGTAGAACATAATTTAAAACAACAATTAATACGTAGTTTTTCATATTGTCACGTGAACTGCAGAAGTGGGAGAAGTGGAGATTCTTTTTACGAAATGTTGTTTTTTTTCCTGAGGCTTCGAATAAGAGATTTACCCTTTACGGAACAATTACATAATCAGTATATGACATCAGTCAGGGCCAGGTTCACATCTAACTCCACCTTCACTTTTACCTATCCTTTGGTCTGTTGGACCGTTGAGGCACCACACACGATCTGTCAGCCTTCTTTCTCCATTCTTCTCTGTCATTTGCCTTCGATAGAATTTCATTCTGATATTCTTTCTGAAATATTAAAACCTGAATTTTTTAACTACACGGGTGGGACTACTTCGGAGACCTATTTTGAGTTTGTGTTTCCGCACAAATTGTGTTTGTAACCTTGTTTTATGTTGTTGTTTTTTTTTTTTGTTTTAAGAATGTTTTAAACAAACGTTATATGATTTCCTGGCTGATTTCCGAAAAGCATTTTTTGATTACCTGTTAAATTTCTACGCCCATGCGAAGTGAGGAGGTTCATTGTGTACTAAAATGATACAAGGAAGTATATCCCATAATTTCTGTAATTTGAACGTGTTTTTTTACAAGAGAACTAGCTGGTTGATCTTTTTGTTGTACCAATCGTGAACAAACACCCTCGAGTCACGTGCTTCCATATCTTCTCTATGCAACTTGCGACCTTAATTCGAATCAAACATGGATATCACGTGATCCTATTTTTCGTCATGTTATCATCGGCCATCACGTGACCGTTCGTTTTGGTGAATGAGGTCCATGGATTAAGATGAGCTCTAATTTTACTGTATTCATTGTAAAGCATGAACAAGATTTATTACTTTGTAAGCCCAGGAAATAAAATATTATTTCTTTCGATCTTACCTTTTGATACAGCCTCTATTTTAATCCAGGAAATTCGAGTTAAACCAGGAAATCGTATTATGAGAGGGCTAGCAGCTGTAAAGTTTTGTTGACATTTGGTGGCGCTACGAAACTTCATTTCGTCTTGGCTTACTGTTGATGTTATTACCAGATCTTCTGTGGACAGAGATATCAATTTATTTAACTTGATATGCTACACTCTTGGATATACCTTAAACCAAAAGCAATACTACCAATAGTGATATCAGCCTAGGATATGGGGTAGTTACTAATCATCTCAAAAACGTTTCTAATGAGCATGAATTTCATATGAAAATATTTATTACATGTCTGAAGGCCGCATTCCTGCCGACTTGCCATATCATGAGAAATGTCTATCAATGGGAGACTAAAAACTATGAATTCTACGAGGCACGAAAGCAGAGTGGTTAAGCGCTTTGCTTTCAAACCTGGGATCATGGGTTCGAATCTTATGGAAGACTTGGATTTTGAAATTCTGGAATTTTTTAAGGGCGCCTGAGTTCACACAACTTTATTGGATAGCTGACTTAAAGTAGTGAAAGTAAAGGCGGTTGTTTGTGGTGCTGGCCACGTGACACCCTGCTCGTTAAACGTTGGCGAAAAAAAAAACGATGACCTTCTCATCGTCTGCCCTATAGATCACAAAGTCTTTACTTTACATTGATATTTGTTTCCGTATAATGAAGTCGAGCCTGGCAGTGCCAAAAACTTTAAAACACGTTTTAGAATAATAATAGTATATCTTTATTATTCTTGAAGGCGCGATGGTTGAGCAGTACAGCGCTGGGCTTCCGAACCGTGGCCGGGGTTCGAATCCTGGCAAAGACTGGGTTTTTTAATTTTGGGATCTTCGGGCGCCTCTGAGTCCATTCAGCTCTAATGTGTACCTGACATTACTTGGTGAAAAGTAAAGGCGGATGGTCGTTGTGCTGGCCACATGACACCCTCGTCAACCGTAGGCCCCAGAAACAGATGACATTTACTTTACCTTATTATTCTTGAGGAAATAGTCGAACAAAATGTGTACTACAAACATAATACCTTATTTTAATAGCAGACGGAGTATATGTCCATATCACAGTTAATAAAAACATTACATGTAAAGATGACATTAGAAAGCATGTCTGTATATATTATTTAAAAACCAGGAAACGAGAGTCTTTGTATCTGTTCAATTCAAAATTAAACTTTCAGGCCATGTATTATAATTAGGTAAGTCAAAGGTCAACGTACTGTACTGACACTGCTGCCCAAAGAAACCTGGAAGACAGCTGACATTTTCCTTACAATCCCCAGAGGTCAAGCATTCATTGTTCTCACATCTGCACAGCATGTCACAATAAGTTCCATACCATCCAGGCAGACATCCTGGTAAATGAGCAGTTTTAGCCTTATGCTGTAATTGTTACAACCTGTTGCTATTTAGTCTGTTAATTATCATAAACTTATTGTAAAGAATTGTTGAATTATTGTAGAGAGAATCTACGTTTCGAAGCATATATAAAGAATATTTCTTGCTAGAGTTTTGTTTTTACAAAGCTTATTTACAAAGCTTATATCAATTCACTCTGTCTGTCAGTCTGTCTGTCTGTCTGTCTGGTAAAAAGTTTGAACATGAGCTCTCCCACTTCCCATTCTCGTATTCAGTTGAAACTTTGCACAATTATTCCTTGTACCTAACAAAACTTAATTAAAACAGCACAATAAATCCATTTGTTAATTAACTGTTTGTACAAAAAAAAAATTTGTTTGTAAAATGTTTTTCATGTTTCGGATGTTCCGTCAGTGTTAAAGTAGTTTACTTCCTAGTCCAAACCTCCCACAAAACAACGGGGGATGGGAGCAGGCATGGTTTAAACCCGGCACCATCGATACGTCCGAATACGACAGTCCAGCGCATTAACCGCACGACCAGCACCCATCCAACCATTAATCCAATTATTAGTAATGTATTATTTGGGCTAATTAATGAGATATATTGATGTATATATGGATTTATTCTCCTTATTTGTTTTTTTTTTTCAAGTTTTTTTCTCCCACTTCTAACTCTCGGATAAAGTTGAAATTATTCATATTATACAAATCAATACAAATAAAATTAACCAATTAAATAATAACCAGTCCATAGAGGGAGCTAACATTCGCACAGCAAATATTATTGACTGTAATTACCGTCTCTTTTCCTTCAATACGCCTTTTTTTTTAAAGGGTATTCATTTTTTTTTCTTTGCTTGTTAATTATCGAAATCTGTCAAATCGATTATAAAATAATTTTTTTTTTAAATAGATGCGAAAATTGCTTTTTATTACTTGAGTTTCAGATTCTGTAGAAATATATTTATTCTATTAGAAATTACTTTAGTGTAAATCCACATTGTGCCCAAAAATGAGTCCTCCCTGTGAGAAATAAGCTTCCGGATAGCGGCAACATACAAACCCAACCGACCTGTTACGTCGCATAATGGGGGGGGGGGCAGTTTAGACCAAAAACTCAAAAGGTAGTGACATCGGACTTATGACGTGGTAGCGGTCCATTATGCAAAGCTGATATTCGATCAGAGAATTGGAGGTGGAAGAAAATAAAACAGTGGCGAAAGAATTCTGCAAGACAGACAGACGGATAGAGTTAATATAATCTTTGTAGAATTCTAGATAGACCCCATAATGAATTTTAAATATCCACCTTCAAAATAGCCTTTGGATTCAGCCTGAATGAAGGCGAGACCAAACGTTATTGATAGCCCGAGCCTGCGACGTCACTGGACGTTAGACGTGTGACTTGTGTGTAATGAGCTATTGGTCTAACAACCCACATGTTGCGACGTCACAGATCAGTGTTGGGGCCTTCTATAACGACTGGTCTCGGACAAGGCCGGCCAAGCTCTATATATGTGCTCTAAATCAAATTTTTTTCCCAACTAAACTATTCTTTTACGCTGTTTAAAGAGCTGTATGTTCTAGTCCATGGCACCCCAGAGCGAACTATCGCCTCAGAATCAAACAGCTACCAACCAATGTAGGCAAGGAAGTTTACAAATACCGTTTTCTGTCAGAGCGGAGTTATCTTCATCTGTTAGGCCATCTCTATCGTCATCTGCCAACAGATAATCATGGTTATAGATTAGTTTATAGTGGATAGGATTGTAGATTAGAATCAAACTATGTTTAGACTCAATAAATGAATAACTACAAAAGCTACTACCAAAAACCCCTGGAGGCAGATGAGTAGAGACCAGATCGAGGGGATGCGTGGTGGCAACTTAAACGTATGCAACAGCACGTCCGTGTCGATCTCTCAATGGACCGCATTCAAAAAAATCGTAAACAAACAACATTGAGCCACGTGCTTCTTTATCTCTTCTATACAAATCGTCGTTTAATTTTCATAAACAATGGTTATCACGTGACATTTTTTTTTTCGTTGTGTTAACAATATTATCACGTGATCTTTTGTTTTGGTAAATGAGTTCCAAGAGCACTAAGACACACAGTCAGGGCCGGTCTTAGGCCACTGCAACGTAGGCGGTCGCAGTGGGCCCAGCGCTTTCATAGGCCCCGCGCTCATTCTAGGTGTAATTATTAAATTGTAAACGAAAAATTCCTGGAAATCTGAATTCATTAAAATCTCCCGAAAATTCATACAAATTTCCTGAATAATAGATACAATTTTCATTTGTGGGTGCCATTCACTGCGGAAAACGCGATAAAAGAGAAAAGGGATTGTTAGGACCGGCCCTGCACACAGTGCCGCCACTGCGTCAAAGACGATGATACAATGAACCAGATTCTTTATCAATGTCGCTTTTTGCAAGAAGGGCGATCTGGACAAGGATATGGGGGGAGAGACAACTAGTCCGTGTGTGGCCACGGGTCTGTCCTTGTACGTGGAGAAGGAGACCTGACTGCTTACTGCCCCGATTTCTGTCACGTGCTCTATACGCTCGAACTCCGCTTGTCATGGCTACATATGAAGGGGGCTCGAGGTTCGACATCGGACTCGGGCAAAGTTGTGTGTACTAAGCACCTAAAGGAAGCAGCACGGAAAGCGTTCTGCCAGATACCGCCTCCCCCCTCCCCCCCCCCCCACTGGTCCACAAATGAGATTGGACCCAAGCGCTCTGAGCATGCTATAAGCATGAAAGTAGCGCTAAAAAAAAAAGCCATAATAATTTTCGTAAATACATTACAATCTGCATAACTAGAATTAAGAGAACATTTAGTAATATGAACACACAACCTAGTGGAATGTGAACGCGGTACAGTTGTTTGACCAATGCTGTTGGAAGGCATTGTTTTTTTTTGTCACTACATATTAAACATGATTGATGCAAGAGTTTTCAACTGAAATCCGTCATTCAGGGTTCCTAAGAGATTTGTGAATTTTGAAAAAAAAAAACACAATATTTTCGCTGGTCAACGCGTTGCGAACAGAGAGAAACACTCTATTGTCTGATTAGGAGGCAGACTCTCTATTGTAGGACGTAATCATCTTCTTTTTTGAAGTAACGTCGGTATCATATAAGATAAGATTACTGCGAGGCAGACTCTCATAAAATCCGAAGATAAGGTAGTCTCATCCATGTGTTTACGAGAAGGAGGAGGCAAGGCAAATAGTGGCTCTCTTAAAAATATGCTACGTGTCACTGAATGTAGAGGTCTCCCTAGTTTCTATACTGATTTATTTCAGAAATTATAAGTCAAGTTTTTTAATGTTTTTTTTTTGGTCTTGCACTTTTATTTTTTTGTACCTTTGTCATCATTTCTGTTCTCCTTGGGCGGGTATCAGTCTAAATTTCTCCAGGGCCTTCATTTACTAAGTCCGACTCTTATCAGAGGCACTGTTTTCGAGGATAAGATGGTACTGGGAAACACTATTCTTGATAGCACTGTAACCATCATGTCTGAGTCACTCCAGAAATGTCTGTTATGGCATGATTAGGAATTAGATATTTGTTTCGGGAATAAGGGTAAAGTTTTACTTAGCGACGATGACGTAAAGTTAGTTTAAAAACAAGAACGCTCTAAGTGACGCTACAAAGAAGACGCCTCGTGGAGAGCAGTACAATAGAGATATGGATTTACGGACATAGCTGACATCGGACGATTCCCTTCTTGATGATTAAATATATTTGTAGAACAACATCAGCGTCGACTACATAGTTTGATTGTTTCGGCCTTTCGCCGGTGTTACTGAAGTAGTTTGAATTCAGCATTACTTCCAGTCAGACGTAGATCTACACTAGTTATATTTCAAAGAATCAACACCGCGCGGAAGCCTTAACAGTCAATCATTTTTGAAGTAGACTGATTTATTTAAAAATAAATTATTTTTTTTGCAAAGCTTATATCAACTCAGCCTGTCTGCTAGAATTGTGTACGGGTTATTTCTCCAAACCAATTCACGGAACGAGTTAAAACTGTACACAGTTCTGTATTGAACCTAGCAAAACGTCGACAAAAATAAATGAAAAAAACAAGTAGCCAATTAATAAGTGGGTATTAATCATTAGAATGGATATTAAAAGAGTGAAAGCATCCTATACTACTAAGAGATAAAGTTTTCAATGAGTTGTACACCTTGGATATGCTTTTTAAAAAGAACCAATATCTCCCATTAAACATTGTGCAGAAACTGCTTCGAAATGACTCCGAGTCCAACCAGCATGAAACATTGCAGTATTTCACATTTATAGTAAAACCCAGGTTTGACCAAGATCTAGAGCTGTATATCTAATATATCTGACAAGTCCATTGTTAACCGAGGGTCAATGAAAACTTCTCTTGCAGATATCTGCAAGTTTCCACATGTGTAGACTAGAATCCCTAGTCATGTTTCTCGTTCATTGTCAGTTTGCTAGCTATTTCTTGAAAGGCTTGGTGCTGCCAGGTGGACGGATGCCTGGTCGTGTGGTATTCTCTATGAACAATTATCATGATGATTCTGAATTCGAAACCTGCTCGCTGACATCCCCTGTCGTCCTGCGGTAACATTTTATAATCTTAAAATCTTAAGGAACTTCCGAATGATGAAAAGCTAAAAAAACATGTCTATGAAGGAAAATTCGTAAACTATCCACGAAACAAAACAAGGCCTTTGTTTTTAATATAAGTAGATGTAAACGAACATATATTTATTTGCAATAAAAGAATTGATCAGAGATACATTGAAATGACGGATTTGACTCTGTGGCTTTTGTTACCTACTTACTTAGACTGAGGTCCTTCATCGCCGTTCAACGCACTGGGTGGCAAGCAGTCTCAATAAAGATCTGTCACTGGCAATGCCTGAAGCCTCCTCTCACCTGATGTCCACTGTTCTGAGGTCCTCCATGAAGGTGTGTCGCCAAGTAATACGAGGACGTTCCTGTTTGCGCTTTCCTCGTATTGGCCTCCATGTCATCGCAACTCTTGGTATGCGTAGTTCATTTTGTCGTAGAACATGCCCCGCAAACCTCATGCGAGTGATGCAACGCTCTGTCACAACCTCACTAAGTGTTCGACTCCCAGTTCGGCATAGGATTTCCTCGTTTGAGACCCGACCTGTGTAACTGATTCCCAAAATCCGTCTCAGCCATCTCTGTTGAGCCACATTTAGACATGTCTCAATTTTGACTCATGGCTTCCGCCAGCTGCCGGTCCCAGGCCTCAGTAAAAAAAGAGGAGGGTTTGGCGTGGGGCTAGCGAACCCCTCCCTGTGAAACCACAATTGCTACAGAAACCGCAAACTTGACACCTAGCTTTTGTTACCGACATTATATTAAAGTGTTGAAAGTCATAGAAATAATGAGTAAAACCTCCTTATCAAACCTTTTTCATTTGAAACTTCCTCGTCAATGTAACCATCACAGTCGTTGTCCTTCCCGTCCCCGTCCTTCTGTGGGCTAGGCGTACACGGTGTTGTGGTTGTTGTTGTTGTCGTTTTGGTGGTGGTAGTTGGTATGGTAGAAGTAGTGAAAGTTGTTGACGTAGCCCTGGTTGATGAAGTTGTGGTTGTATGCTAACATATAAATAAAAAAATAAAAATGAAAAAAATATATATATATAAATGTAGACTATAAATATAAAATAAATTTAAAAACAAATAGTAATGTCAACAATGAAAACACAGTTCTAAATAGACGGAAACAATAGGAAACCGAAGTGAAAACTTAAAAACAAGAACTAATAGATTTAAATGAAATTTTAAAAAAAGTTTATAATAGTTTTACATATCAGACATTTTTGTTTCGATGTTTCTTCATCATTGCTGGACGATTGTAGATATTTTGATAATAAACACTGTTTTTTAATTTCTTAATAAGAAGATTTTAATTTCAAGTCAAACGTACTGGTCGATAGTTAAAAATAATAATAGAAGTGCTGTGGCTGAGTGGTTAGGCGCTTGGCTTCCGAACCTGGGTTCCTGGGTTCGAATCGTGGTGAGGACTTAATTTAACGAGCTCTTATTTGCTTCCTGGCTTGAGTTGGGGAAATTGAAGGCGGTTGGTTGTTGTGATGGAAACATGACACCCTCGTACATTCGTGGGCCACAGAAACAGATGGACTTTACATCACCTGCGTGCCTTATACATCGCAGGCATGAAAGCGGAACTTTACGTTTATTTATAAAGTTACTTTTTATTTTATTTTTTTTGTCTTTCTGTCTGGTTCATATTTCGTACCCTTTATTTTTCCAACACCCAATTCCACATCAAACTGAAATTGTGCACAATTATTTCTTGTACAGGAGTAAACATGAATGAATTTTAACAAGATTACAAAGAGAGTTTGTGCTGCCACACAAACTCAGAGGCGGCCCCCGTGGGAGACGGATCCCTATCGGATCCGCATATTCGCCGGTCGACTGAGGATGGCATCGAGCAGGGTATGAAACCGAGACCGTAGAGATAATCAGTCCGGCGCGCTAACCGCACGACCAGTCATTGCTCTTAATCTAATGACAAACTGGTGACAAACTAATAGCCTACTATTGATAATATACCTACACATTACGGAATGACAACTACCGGATATGTACAATATGTATGAAGAGCGATTTTAGATAATCTTTTGTTATTGAGCATTTTCTTTTAAATGGAACTGTAATGAGGATGTAGATCTACCAAAATTAAACTACTAATTTAGCACTCTCAATATCTATATTTACTAGCTAGATCTAAAATATTTTTTTTGGTTAATGTAGATGTAATTTAGATAAGATTTATATAAAAAAACACTGGATAATTAATAGACTAATTGCAATATGAAATATTAAAATAGTAGATTAGTTTTAGTATTTTATAACATTGCAATATTGACAATCTAGAAGTTAGAAATAAAAATCTACACTTTAAGCCTAGAAATTAAAATTATAGATCTTGATCTAGTCTAAATCATGGCTGACTAGTAGTGCGGTTTGCGCGCTGGACGGTCGTTTGGATTCATCGATGATCCCAGGTTCAAACCCTACCCGCTCCTATCCCCCATCGTCCTACAGAAGGTTTGGACTACAACTCTGAAGAAACATCCGAAACATGTAAAACAACAAACATTCTAAACTAGACCAAGAAATTCTAGATCTAGATTCTATAATGATTTTAATTAGAACTTAAATCTAAATCTAGTTTTAAAAATCTAGCTCTAGTGTAAGAAAAAAAATCTAGATCTAGTGTAAAAAAATCTAGCTCTAGTGTAAAAAAAATCTAGATCTAGTGTAAAAAATCTAGATTAGATCTAAATCTAGCTAATTTTTTTTAAATGCGAGTCACATTACGAGGTTTAATAAACAATACTATACCGAGTTGTTTTAGCATTTAAAGAATTTATTCCATATGACGTCAAAGGAAAAAAATTCCATTACGTCACACGTCCTAGTTAGACTAAAAATGTCTTCTATATTATCTATATTAGACATTGGTGCACCGAGTGAGATCTTTTAGCATTTCATTTATTAGCGTTATTAGATTTTTCATATAAACTTTGGATCATTTTTGGCGACGATTTGTAAAAAAATTAAGGTAATGTAGGTCGATTTCTTTTTCGAAACAAAATCCGGAACATGCTTTACCGATTAAACAACTTTATTATGTTTCGGCAAGAAAATTAACTGAAGAATAAGTCTAAAAAGTGATTTTTAATAATCGTTTCTAGTAAATTACTTTCTTATTTTAAAATCCTGAATAACCTATTGTCGATATTTTTGAAAAAAAATAAAATTATTTGACATAAATTTGTTTTAAGTTAAAAATTCTGAACAATTGATATTGATAAATAAACTATAGGGACGTAGTGTCAAAGAATATAACAGACAAAACGAACAAAAATAATCTTTTTTTTTTTCGGATGGGGGCACTAAACAAAAAATAAATAAAATCTTTTTTTTTTTTTTTAAAGTTTAAAGAATTGGTTTAGCACTACGTCATGTTACGACGTTACGCTACTGCACGAAAGTCGCTGCATAAAAAGTCCATTTTGAAAAATGTGCGTGATATTTACATAAAAAGTGCATTTATTAGCCTTTATAAACAAACAGAAATGTTTTCTTTTTACTTTAGCAGCTAGTTGACTAGAAAAAAACGTCTTTAACTATTATTTATATTTGTTGTAAACATTTCCTGTACATTTTATAAATATTGTTGTAACCCTGCCTTGCACCAGTGCTTGAGGTGCGCACTAGCGCACCAGTGAACGTAAACAGGAAAACATTAGAAGAGAGAGAAGAACAGTGCATCAGGGATTGTGAAGAGTCTGAATGTTTGGGAAACTAAGAGGCCAACTTTTGTGCTGCCTGAAGGTTGTGGTAGGGACCTGGAGCGAAGCGGGGAAGGCTGTCGTTGGTCCACATTCGGGTTAGGTAGCAAAGGACTAGTATACTTAGTAGTAAGACTCTGAGGAAGCTGAAGGATGAATCATCATCTAACATGATGTTATGTGTTTACCCTAGTGAATAAACACAACTATTTTTTCCTGTTAAACTGTGTTGAGTTGCATGCCTATTCGTTGAGTGCCTAGCCGAAAGTTGCAACAATATATTTGACTTAGTGATACTGAAAATACACAAATATTGTACATCTTTGTTAGCATATTGTAACATTGCCTCCCTTACATTTACGTAATTGTTTTAGATTTAGTGTATTTTTTTGCATAATTAATTTCATAAATTAAACGGTTAGCTTTTAGAAAACCAAAAGTAGCCGTTGCACCTAAACTCTTCAAGCCGCATTTAATAATGAAATAATATTTTTTTTTATATCTCTTCTAGTTTTCGAGATCTGAGTGTGACAGACGGACATTTTGCACAAACCTAATAGCGGCTTTTTCCCCTTACGGGGGCCGCTAAAAAAACGATTGAACAACAAATGTATTAATTATTGTTAATTAATTATTTTGTTTGGTATCAAGTAGGGGACGATAATGTATTTTGCAGATGTGGCGGCATAAGTTGAGTTAATCCCCTTGAATTAGGTCGTCTTCCCCCCCCCCCCCCTACCTTTTCAACAGGCCCATACAAGTGATAGGAAACATAGCTCATTGAGAAAGCTTAAAGCATGACAATAAATTACTTCTACTCGCACACATTTATTATTGTTAGTCTAGATATATTACGAATTTAATCACATGGCTGGTCCAAACTAATTGATACAATGACACTTAATATAAGCTTTTGTGTTTTTTTGTTTTTCTAAGTATTTAAATTTATTTATTTTTTTCTTGTCTTAATACTCCTCTAGTGTTAATTGTAATTCTAATCACATAAGAACTCACTACGTACATCGTATGAATAATTAAAGTCTCTGCTAGTGTTTCCAAAGGTGATGGGTGTCGCATAGGAACTTTCATTGCCATTTCCAAACATATAGCAGCCAAAAGTTCGACCACTTTGAGAGCTCAGATAGAACGGCGAATGGAGGTTCGGATTCAACTGAATTTGTAAAATTCGTAAGCTCATGTAGCTGCTTATAATGTGATATTCAGGAAAACTGTAGATAAAAGAAACTAAATAAAGTAAAGTTCCCCATTTCAGACCGGTGTGGTCTATGGGAAAGATGATGTAAAGATCACCTGTTTCTGTGGCCTACGGTCAACGAGGATGTCATGTGGACAGCACAACGACCAGCCGTCTTTACTTTTCCCCAACTGATGTCAGAGCTGGGTGGACCGATATTTGTTATTAGTCTTTCATCCTTCAAGTTGTCACAAGTTTGGTCAGTGTTTAGTAACGGGACAACTAAATTTTGAGTCCATCTCTACCTTAGGCAGGGGATCTCATCT
Source organism: Biomphalaria sudanica (assembly GCA_036873155.1). Classification (NCBI taxonomy): domain Eukaryota; kingdom Metazoa; phylum Mollusca; class Gastropoda; family Planorbidae; genus Biomphalaria; species Biomphalaria sudanica. The sequence goes on from JAZGLO010006682.1 coordinate 552,540, forward strand.
TGTGGGTTGCGACCCCTTTGGGGGTCGCATAAGACCATAGGAATTTTTTTCTCTTTCTTTGTACTTTAGTAGATATGCAGATAGACTTCCCTGTGTTAGTAATGAAAATTACGCAGATTACAATGTTATTAAACCAATTATGAAACGATAGCGAAGTGCCAAAAGAATAAAATAGAAAGTAGGGGTAACAAATATAGATCTAAGAGCATCTAAAGCCAGACGATACGAATGACTTCAATGGAAGTATACATGATTTTTATTCCTAGTTACCTTTTTTTTTTTTTTGCTTTTTTTTTTTAATTCGAAACTGTCTTAGACCACAACTTCGTTGTTTCAGAAATGATTTTTTTTTAACAATTGAAATTACTGGTCATTCAATGCATCAGAACACTATTAAGGAATGAAACATTTCTATAGTATGATCTAATTATGTCGTGAAGAAAATTTCATTCATAATACAACATCGTATTAGAGCTCATGCTATTGATGGAAATTCATTTTTTTTTTCTACTTTGAAAAATTATAACGGTCAAGCTAGAGTTTTTCCTGTGTGGCCAAAGAGCTAGTAATTCTTTTCACGACATAGGACATCAAATGTTTAAGTTCCCATTTCAGACCTTGTGGTCAATAGGAAAGATGATGTAAAGGTCATCTTTTTCTGTGGTCTACGTTTAACGAGGGTGTCATGTGGCCAGCACAACGACCAATCGCCTTTACTTTTCCCCAACTAATGTCATGTACCCGTTAGAGCTAAGTGGACTCAGAGGCGCCGAAAGATCCCGAAATTAAAAACCCCAGTCTTTACTAGGATTCGAACCCAGGACTCCCGGTTCGGAAGTCAAGCGCTCAGCCACCATGCCTCTAACAAATGTTTTTAATGGCTAGGAGAATCGTCAAAGCCGTTTTTGAGATCAGCTATCCGTGATACTGGATCCAGGTTTCTGCTGGATTCATGAAGGAGTGACTGGAACAGAGGGATTGTTACACAAAAACAAACAAAACAAAATCCTACCGCTAGCAGTAGAAAAGACTCACCTGTTTAAAGCCATATCGTTTAGCGTATAATCATTTAAGTCTTCTACAGCTATAACTACGATGTAATGGTCCCTAAACGCATCAGGCAACCTGCATAAAGAATAGAAGAATAGATTTAGTACCTGAAACTGAACGATGAATTGTGTTTCTCTTTTACGATAAACGATCCTGGCAGTGACAGAGAATAAATACTCGTTCGTTAATAATAATAATAGTAATGATAATAATAATAATAATGATGATGGTAATAATAATAATAATAATAATAAGCCAGTACTTCCTTCTTCAAATAAGAAGGGTCTAAGACCCGTTTAAAAACAATTTTTTTAACGTCTGGCAAGGGCCAGTAGCGCTTTTGGTTGCATTCAGGGGAGAGTTTAGCGGAACAAATCGCTCCGCCTGCCTACAAATATCAATGTCTACCAGGCGGTGGTTCGCTCGACCCTTCTATATGGCTCTGAGACATGGACATTATACAGAAAGCAAGTAAGGCTACTTGAGCGCTTTCACCAAAGATGCTTGCGCTCCATCATGGACATACGGTGGCAAGACCGCACTACAAACAGCGATGTCCTTGCGAACGTCGGTATGGACAGTATAGAGGGACTTCTTATGGGCCGACAGTTACGCTGGGTAAGGCACGTACCTGGTATGGGAGACGAACGTATGCCAAAGGCAGTCTTTTTTTGGTGGAGCTAAGAGGTAGCTGACGTAAAAGAGGCGCCCCACGGAAACACTTGAAAGACCATCTTAGGCGCCTACTTGCCTTGGCTGACATAGAAGAGAGCGCCTGGTAGCATGCGGCCTCAGAACATGACAGCTGGAGGTCACTTACAAAGTCCGCGGGTTACACATTTAAAAACAAAAAAAAAATCCGCTGGCCGAGTACAGACGCAGACGGCGAAACGTAAATGCTAATTGACCACTGGCGGACAATGGCTATGCTTGCCCTGGATGTGTAAGATACATTTTAAGCAACATTTTAAAGAAAAGATAATGTTTAAACAAAATATTCTTATTTTCAAAAAAAAAAAAAAAGGTCAATCTAATTTATTAACAAATACTATATCTCTTTAATGAAAAAAAAAAAAGCTAAAATGTTGCTTTTCCTCGAAGGATGAGGACCTTTGAAGTTCTTAAGCACCTACACAGTCTTACTCCCTGCAGACGGCTAACAAAGAAATGGTACTCTGGTGTAACATACTTTTGACAACAAATAAAACTATTTAAAAATTATTATTTTCAACTCACATTGTATGTATGGCTGTCCAATCTCGGATTTAGCTGACTATTTTGCACAATTATTTCTTTTACCTGGCAACACAAGAATTACTACAGAGAAAAAATTAACCAGTTAGGTAATTAACTATTGGTAATTAATTATTCTGTTTGATATCTTGAACAAGAGAAATAAATCGCACTTGACAGATGTGTTGATATTAGTTGAATTAGTCATTTTGAGGACTCGAGCCATGAGAGAATTTATTTAATGCATTAAAAAAAAAAGATCTTTAAACAACATGACTGATCCTAATAGCCCCCTTTTTTTCCCTACGTTTTCACAACAAGTCCAGACAGGTGATAGAATCATTGGACATTGAGACAGCTAAAAGCTAAAAAGAAACAAACAATTGGTGAAACTATTTCTAATTGCACAGATTTATTATATGTAGGTCAGTGTAGGTCTTTTGTAGATACTATAACATGATTGATCCAAACTCATTGAAACGATTACACTTCTGTTTAAATAAAAATTCTCATTTTTTTTTCTTTTTCTTGTTCAGTGCATTCATTTGGAAGCTTGGATAGGTTGGGGATTTCACAACAAGTTCTGCACTTCAAAAGGGGTTACCTCTGAGTTTATTAAATAGCACAAACTCTCTTCATAATATTGTTTAAATTCACTCCTAAAATTATTACGAATATTGTTTTGATATTAAGCCACGAAACGCAGTTTCACGACTGGAAGTTAACAAGTAAGAAATAAAACTTAACAGTAGGCCTACTATTTATTTCGTGTCAATATTCTGTCTCAGCATGGTGCGTTTATCCAATTACTTACTTAAGGCTTAAGTTTCTTTTCATCTAATATAAAAAATATCACGTTGAAAATGCATGAATAAACAGACTTACTTTGCAAAATACTCTGTCACGAAGAGACTGGATGGGACAATTGTAAACAATGTATGTTCTGTTACGTTCGAATTTTTGGAAGCAACGATAACATGCACTGTTGATTCGCCAACAATAATAAACGATCTTCCATGTAACTGGAAAACACAAACAAAATTAAATTTATTTTAAAATATCAGTAGAGATTTCAACAACTACCGCCATAGAGTGTTTTTGTGTTTAAAACCTCCCTCATGCGTGGTATGAAGCTAAAAACCACCATATATATATATATAAATATATATACAATATACAATAATATACATATATATATATATATATATATAAATGGCGGGGGCAGGAGAAAAATTCCCCTCCAAACCACCATCACAACCACCCTAAAAAAAATCCTTAAAAAAACTTACCCTTAACCTACGTCCATCGAATTAGAATGTGATGGACTAAACAAATAAAAGATAAAATGGGGTGGGAGTTGTTCATCCGCACAGCTAGACAGACGTCTGGTCAGCGTAACGTAGTCACGTAACATGTTAACTAACCCACTCAAATGTCAGGACAAATGAAAAAATGTGCTAGCCATTGCTACTCTGTAGGTAAAGGTATGGATAATGTAAAGTTTCATTTTTATTTATATAAACAAGTCTTGTCTTTAAAATAAAAGATATTCGCTGCTTATTCATATATTTTAAGCACATCATTATGCTTTAAAAATAAACAGAAAAAAAAACACCATCAACTTTATAAATATTAATTGAAATGTAGTATATCATTTATATTTTACTATCCGGCATACTATCCGGCAGTGATGTTCGGCCGGAGCCGAATATGGCCAGATAGTAAACAATGTACGATATTTTGCTGGAGCCAGAGCCGCAGCTACTACCCAGTCCATCCCTTATGAATAGTAAACATTTTGAAGTGTCCGGTGCAAAGAATTTGGAAATATTGATTAGCATTATGCAAGTATATTCTTTCATTATTTGTATTCCAAAAGATTTTTTTTAAAGTTAGTATTATCTTATCTTAACTTATATAATACAGACGTTAATTCAAAAAAGAAGATTATGTCCTACGCGTCATATTAAGTTATTAACAGTAATATCATGGATTTGATTATATTTTTTATAAAACTTATACCAGCCTACTCTGTCTTTCTTTCTGTCTATCTTTCTACCTGTCTGTCTGTTTAAAAGTTTGAACATGTTATTTCTCCTAAATACATTCTCCGATTTTGTACAAACTTTCCCCAATTGTTCATTGGCATAGACAACACACGAATGTATAAAAAAAAAACACCAACTTATCAAATAATTACTGCTAACAAATTGTTTCGATTAATACAAAGAAGTGAAATAAATCTTCCAGTATTCAGAGATGCGACTAAATATACATGAGCTCTTTCCTTTACATTAGCTCTGATATATTTTTAACGATTTTTTTAACAATTTGTTTGCCTTTTTTTCTTAATTTTTTTTTCCAATCTTCCTATTTTTACTTTTATTATTTTGTTTTTTTCTTTGTTTTCCATTATATTACCACCACATTTTTTCATATCGCCTCCTGTTCTTTTTTTTTTTTTTTTGAAACAGATAACTTTGATATTTAATTATTAAATACCCAATAAGACAAAATAAGACAAAACAAAAAATGGTATCAAACGCTTTCCTAATGATCTATATACTTACCGGAAGGGCTGACATTGTCAATATGTAAATGTTAGTTTTATTACTTGCAATGTCGGTGACATGGATTAATTGGCGATACAATGAGTACACAACACACTGACAATTGTGGTTCAAAATACAGTAAGCAATATATTCGTATTTTGAAAGCTTTATCACAGGCATTACGGTTTCTAGTGAAAGGATATAAATATCGTTGATAATTATAGACTGCAGAACATAAAATAAAAACATAAAACAAAAATGTAATTTAACCTTGGTAAGGCCAATAATAATGTTTGGGACCCCCTCAACTCAAGAAAACATTAAGAAACTGGAACAGACACAAAATAGAGCAGTGAGATTCATAACAAACGAATATTCACATTTGACTAGAGTACCACCTTTAGTAAAATCACTAAATTTAGAAAGGCTTCAGGACAGAATAATCAAAAGTAAAGTAGCAACTATACATAAAACACTGAACCATAATCTTCAAATACAAAAACAAAATTTAATAAAGTACTCTTAAAGAAACAAAGGTGAAAGCACATTCCTCGTCCCATATGCTAGGACAAATTTGTACAAATACTCCTTCTTCTCTAGTGCTATTAGAGCATGGAATGGGTTGCCTGAGCTATCCAGGAAAACCAGTGACGTGGCAGAATTTAAGTCATTGGTTAATATGCATGACTAAATGCATGACGCGTAGGACGTAATCATCTTCTTTTTTGATGTAACGTCTGCATTATATAAGATAAGATAAGAAGATATTTCTTAAAACATGTTTCCAGATGTTTCCTTCATAAAAGTCGCATACTTTCAGAATGAATAGTCTTAAAAATAAAATGATTCTATTTGCTTCAAACGTAATGATTGCTCCTTCTTCCCTAGTGCTATTAGAGCATGGAATGGGTGGCCTGAGCCAGCCAGGAAAACCAGAGACTTGGCAGAATTTAGGTCATTGGTTAACATGCATGACTATAAGTAACGTCTTATTATATAAGATAAGATAAACAGTATCCACATCTCGACGAAGCGTTTGATTGCTCTTAGAGCTCTAGGCTTGCAGGCCTTATTGAATTGACCTTTTTTTCTGGAAGAGGTAGAAGTAATTATCTATATAAATCACTCCTTTTTTCCAATGTGTCGGGCATTACGGCTGTGAGAATGTTAGTATTATTAGTTTGCATAGAGACGCAACATAATTGACTTTGAACGTAACATTTGTTGACGTTGCGATTTAGCTGGGTTATAGATTATTTATTTTAATATAGTCGGTTGGTGTTAGGACTTCATAGGGATGAATTTGTATTACACACAGAGACTCGACTGTGGAATTTTCAGTATTAAACGTCATCTAAGTTTGTACAACGGTTTAGACTTAAGTCTTTCTACTTGTTACATGTACAGGTCTTGTTACTTGTTCGTTAAGTACATCGAGTACACCCCTACAAGAAACCCAGAGTAATCTGTCTAAGTCAGACAGCCATCAACACCAAAAAAGCGCAATGCCTAGCACACGGGTGCATGGATTAGAAACATTGCCGAAGGCCAAGCACTCCGGGAACTCTGACATTATCTTATGTTTTATCACGCTAACGGCGCAGGACTCGTCCCTTGAGGAACGGCGCCTGGATGATCGACTCGGTCGAGGAAGATCTTTTACAACTCAGCACTGTTCAATGGGAAAGTTGTCGCATTCCCTTAAAGGCACTTGCACAGAAGTCTATTGTTGCTACTCAATTCGCCTAATTACTTCCCCTAGCGATCGTTTCCACTTAAGTGCCACGCTGAAGCAGAGTAAAGTTCCCGGGGCTCGACGAACCTGATGTGTCCAAAGGAATGGCATGTAAAGACATAGTTTGGGTTCATTGTCGTGGCAAGTTCTGCCCTTGTAGACAGGTCATACGCACTTGATTTCATCCCAGGCTAAATTAAGGCTTTTATATAGCTCTACTTTTATGCTAAGAGCGCTTTGGTCCAATCTCAGTTGTGGACAAGTTGGGGGGGGGGGGTATCTAGGAGAAGTTTTTCTCGTGCTGCCTTCAGGCGCTTAGTAAACGCAACTCTCCCCGAGTCGGGTGTCGAACTTCGAGCCCCCTTCATAGCTAGCCAAGTTCAAGAGCACTTCGCCTTCGACCACGCTTCCCACCCACATATCACTATCTCTATCGGAAATCATTCAATCTGTTTTTGACACGTTTGTTATTGTTAATTGAACATGAGTATAAGCGTAGATCTTTCTAATCAAACCCTGTATGCTGGCTCTCCTCTGCATTTCTTGCACGTGCATCGTTAGTCACCGTGGTCATGCCTTTTGTCCCTGCTAATCGGCCAATGCGTTGACCACTTCTTCTAAAGCCATCCACTTTTTTTTTTTTTTTTGCTTTTTGAGGTCATGATTTTGTACCTTCTAATCGGCCAATTCATTGACCACTTCTTCTAAAGCCATCCACTTTTTTTTTTTTTGCTTTTTGAGGTCATGATTTTGTACCTTCTAATCGGCCAATTCGTTGGCCACTTCTTTTAAAGCCATCCACTTTTTTTTGTTTGTTTGCTTTTTCATGCACCAGCACACTTGCAAACGAATGCGTCCGTTAAACAGAATGGGTATACATTACCAATGTGAAATTGAGACATAACATCCCCAAAGACATACGTCGTAGTAAAGACACCGAAAGGGACGTTCGAACTCAAAGTATACGACAGCCAGGGTTCTGTCAAAGATATACATAAATAGGAGATATTTATATAGTGTCTATGTGTATCGCTTACTTTGCTCTTATTCAATATGTGTTTGTTTTTTATTCAATCTTTGTTTGTTTTTTATTCAATCTTTGTTTGCTTTTATTCAATGTGTGTGCATTCTTATTCAATCTTTCTTTGCTCTTATTCAACCTTTGTTTGCTGTTATTCAATCTTTGTTTGCTCTTATTCTATCTTTGTTTGCTGTTATTCAATCTTTGTTTGCTGTTATTCAATATTTGTTTGCTGTTATTCAATCTTTGTTTGTTGTTATTAAATCTTTGTTTGTTGTTATTCTATCTTTGTTGTTATTCTATCTTTGTTTGCTGTTACTCAATCTTTGTTTGCTGTTATTCAATCTTTGTTTGTTGTTATTCTATCTTTGTTTGCTGTTACTCCATCTTTGTTTGCTGTTACTCAATCTTTGTTTGCTGTTATTCTATCTGTGTTTGTTCTACTATAACATGGCATGTTGGAGCTACTATAACATTGCCTATGGGAGCTACTATAACATTGCCTGTGGGAGCTACTATAACATTGCTTGTGGGAGCTACTGTAACATTGCCTGTGGGAGCTACTATAACATTGCCTGTGGGAACTACTATAACATTGCCTGTGGGAGCTACTATAACATTGCCTATGGGAGCTACTATAACATTGCCTGTGGGAGCTACTATAACATTGCTTGTGGGAGCTACTATAACATTGCCTGTGGGAGCTACTGTAACATTGCCTATGGGAGCTACTATAACATGGCATGTGGGAGCTACTATAACATTGCCTGTGGGAGCTACTATAACATTGCCTGTGGGAGCTACTATAACATTGCCTATGGGAGCTACTATAACATTGCCTGTGGGAGCTACTATAACATTGCTTGTGGGAGCTACTGTAACATTGCCGGTGGGAGCTACTATAACATTGCCTGATCGAATCATCTCAAAGTTTTGTATATACGTCACAATTCAAAATAGTCAAGAATGTGCCTAAAAAGTTGTACAGTATAATTTACTTAACAACATGTTTCCTAATTTATCATTGAGAATTGGGGATTCTTTTAAACAGAAAAGGCTAATTTCTTATTTGCATGAAGTGGTTTCAGGTTAGCGGTATGGAACTTTACAAAGCAAAGTAAGCATCAGTAGGAAAAAAAATTAACAATGACTTAATTAAACATTGGTAATTGATTAATGTTAAGAGTTTGAAAAAAAAAACAACTTCTGCAATGTTGAGAGGTATAGTTTTAATTGTGGTGCTATTTCCCTAATATAAGCTCTATATTAGCTTTTAAAAAAATATTTTTTTAGGTTGCTTGCTTTTTAAATTAAATACAGGAATGACTTTAACGTCTTTCCGGTTGCTCAGTTGTTTTCCCTGCTAAATCATATTTGAATACAAGTGATACCTAATTGCTTGAGTAGCCATCTACTTTAGAAGCTTTGTGTAAATTAATTTTGTTAAAATTTAATGAATTTAATTTATTTAATTTTCAATTAAGCCTCTTATTCTAATAACCTTTATTAGAATAATGGGATTATCTTTGTATTTCAGAGTAATAATTTTGAAAGATGCATATTCAGAGATTTATCTCTAGTTCCATAATTAGAGATATACGTTATACTGAGTTATCAATATTATGTGCCCTACTGTTAGTTCATATTCACAACATGTTCACTGTCAAACAATTCTAATCATTTTGTTTTACAAGTTTTCATTATCAAATCGAGTTGTTATTTCATATAGTTATTGTGCGCTATCACATTTTCATTAAATTTCGTAAAGATCGCTTCAATTATTACAAACATAATTAGTTTTTGTCACGTTATGGCGAAAGAGGATATAGTTTTACTTTTGGCGTGCATGTCTGCAGAGATCATCTCAAGTCGGTGGGCACGGTGACTGAGTGGCTAAGCGTTTGGCTACCGAGCCAAGGATTCTAGGTTCGAATCTAGCTGAAGAATTTGACATTGAATTTCAGAATTTTTATGAATACCCAACTCAAATGGGTATCTGACTTAAGTTGGGGAAAGTACAATTGGTTGGTCAGTGTGCTAGTCCATGGCACCCTGCTCGTTAACCGTTGGCTAAAGAAACAGATGACTTTCTTATCATCTGCCTTATAGGTTAATAGATCGCTAGGTCTGAAAGGTAATTTTTTTAAAATATCCAGTCACTCCGCCTGTCTGTTTGTCTGGTAAAATCATAGACACGTCATTTTCCCCACTTCCTATTCTCGTTACACATTAAAACTTTACAATAATATTTATTGCAGATGGCAACACATGAATGAATCATGAAAATAGGAAATTAATTTATCAATAATTAGTAATTAATGATATATATATATATATATATATATATATATATATATATATATATATATATATATATATGTGTGTGTGTGTGCTTGCGTGCGTGCGTGCGTGTGTGTGTGCGTGTGTGTGTGTGTGTGCGTGTGTGTGTGTATATGTGTGTGTGTGTGCGTGTGTGTGTGTGTGTGTAAGAAGGTAAAGGGAAATAAGTCGTGTTAAGAGAATAATATCGTTCGTTAGCAATTTTAAACTGATTGTCACCCTTTTTTAAGCTCTTACATCTCAAGAGCTTACAAGACAACATGTCGACCCTTCGTGATGAAAGCTCGAGTTTCAATTTTGACTCGAGCAACTTAAAAAAAAAAGAATTGCTTTTGTAAGGGCAGCACTGTAAAACGCAGCTAATTACAAATAAATTATCCAATGAAAATAAATTAAATGATATCTACCGGATGAACCGTAATCACCTGTGACTGGTGTACTAGGGTACACTACTGATGTTAATCTAGAAATGAAATAAAAACAGGAATAAAAATACAGACATTTTTTTCGCGGTCTACCATAGTCCTAATATATATATTGTTACGTATCTAGGCATTGTTTGTTTTTTCTTTGACCTGTTGCGGTCGAGAGACGGGGAGGTTGTCTGCCCCTTGTGTAATAAGTTTTTTTTTTATTTTTTTTATTTTATTCGTCAAGCCACACAGACAGTGACCGGTCCTTGACCTGTGTGTGTACCTCTGGTTGAAAGGAGGGTGTTTTTTTTTTTTTTTTTTTTTTTTTTTTTTTTTTTTTTCTTCTGTCTCTTTGAAGAGCGTTCTAGATCTGGGTGTTGATGACTTTCTAGAAATTACGAGAGATCGACGCGCGGTAGATTATATAAGACCGCTCGCGTAACGTTGACAGACAGACATACGGAGACAGCCGTGGGACAGAATAGCGGAGACATTGCGCGACCCGTGCGTGGTATACCATTTATCGTGTAAGTTAATATTTTTTTATGTAAGGCCTTGCTTGCTTGTATTTGTAATTACATTTTCAAACTCTTGTATTGTAATATTTTTACATGTCATTTTTGTAAAAGGGTTTTGGTCAACACCTCAATTCTGTATTGAGTAAATGTTTATTTTTTTTTTTTTTTCTTTCTTGTAATTTTATATTTGATTAAACATTAAGTTGATAGTTTACCTTCCGATTTCTTGTGTCATTCTTTTTTGTTATTCATTGTAAGTCTTTGATTAAATTCAGACTTAAGATAAGTGACACAACTCCTTTTCTATTGTCACGTTCCCCTAGGCAAGCCATTTTAAAAATTAGAATTCAATTCGTAATACGTGACAAAAGAAGTTTGAGGGCTTTCGTCCCGGATATTTTTCTGAACCTATTTTCGTCTTACTTGAGTAATTTTGTAAAGGCGAAGTTGACTTTAACAAAATTTTTTTTTGTGTCAAAGAGTCGGAAGTAAAGTATCAATAGTATTGACCAAACTCTCTTAAGGTTTTTTGTTGTACTGATTTTGTACTGTATATTTACATTGTATACATTTTTTTGCTTGTAATAGTTGTTAGTTAGTCATGGATATTCAGGTTTTTCTTGCAAATCCCTCTGTGGAAGAGCTTGATGCTTTTACTAGGAAGGAACTGGTCCTTATTTCTAAACATTTAGGGTTAAAAATAAAATCAAATGCCCTTAAACAAGAAATCAGAGATAACATTGTAATCCATTATGTAGACGAGGAAGTGTTTTCTGAAGACCTTTTAGAAACCCTTAGACCCGATGAGGGTAAATTAGATGTAGAACTTCAGATAAAATTAAAACAAATGGAAATAGAAGCCCAGTTAGCTTTAAAAGAGAAGGAAATTATCTTGGGGAAACAAAAAGAATTAGAGCTTGCAGCGGCTAGAGAGCAAGAAATTGAACAAAAAGAATTAGAGCTTGCAGCGGCTAGAGAGCAAGAAATTAAACAAAAAGAATTAGAGCTTGCAGCGGCTAGAGAGCAGAAAGAAATGGAAATAGAAGCCCAGAAGGAAATTAAACAAAAAGAATTAGAGCAGAAAGAAATGGAAATGAAATTACAAATAGAGTTAAAAAAATTAGAGTTAGCTGCTAATGTAAGACCAGATTCTTCCCCTGCCAGTCATACTGCTGAAGCAACAAAATTTTTGAAAATAATTCCACGCTTTAATGAAGCCACAATTGACAATTATTTTCCACAATTTGAACTTGCTGTGAAAAATTTTAATGTACCTGAAACTTTGTGGCCCACTTTGCTGCAAACAGTTTTGACTGGTAGAGCTGCAGAGGTATTTTGTTCTTTGACCATTGAACAACAAAAAGATTATAATGTTGTTAAGGCCTTAATTCTTAAGGCATATGAACTTGTTCCGGAAGCTTACCGAAAGCAGTTCAGGGATTGTCGCAAATCGGATGGCCAAACCCATGTAGAATTCCTGCGGGAAAAGGAGCGACGCTTTGAGAAATGGCTCACTTCCAAGGAAATCGGCACCGACTTTGCAAAATTCAAGAACCTAATGCTGATGGAAGAGTTCAAGAGTTGTGTGCGGCTGGACGTCCGTACGCATATAGCTGATCGTGGCGAGGAAGATGTGCACAAGGCTGCAGTGTTGGCAGACGATTATATAATATCACATCAATTTGCCAAGTATACGACGGATGTCAAGCCAAAACAAGTCAAACAGCCTGAGTCCACTGCTAGCAACTCCATCAAGAACAGCAGTACAAATGACAGAAAACCTACTACAAGTAAAGCTACTTGTTCCTACTGCAAACGAGAAGGCCATAAAGTTGACGATTGTTGGAAACTGAGGAAGAGAAACGAAAAAGCTCCTTCAAAAGTCAGCGCTTGCACAGTACAGTGGTCGTCGAGGTTTACTCCCTCATCATCAAGCCATATCAAGAATACCTCGACACCACCTGTTTCAAATGTATTGACTGTACAAGACTCTCCGAAAATGTCTCCACGGTGTTCAAATGACTCAACAGTGAGTTCTTCAAATTCATCTTTACGATGTTCCAATGACTCAAACAAGAGTTTTTCAAATACATCAAGCCGATGTTCCAATGACTCAAACAAGAGTTTTTCAAATACATCAAGCCGATGTTCCAATGACTCAAATAAGAGTTTTTCAAATACATCAAGCCGATGTTCCAATGACTCAAACAAGAGTTTACCTAATACATCACCCCGATGTTCCAATGACTCTAACCAGAGTTCCAATAATACATCACCCCGATGTTCCAATGACTCTATCCAGAGTTCCCATAATACATCATCCCGATGTTCCAATGACTCTATCAAGAGTTCCCATAATACATCATCCCGATGTTCCCATGACTCTATCAAGAGTTCCCATAAGACATCACCCCGATGTTTCAATGACTCTATCCAGAGTTCCCATAATACATCATCCCGATGTTCCCATGACTCTATCAAGAGTTCCCATAAGACATCACCCCGATGTTCCAATGACTCCATCAAGAGTTCTCCAAATACATCCAAAAGATGTTCTACTGACTCAAGAAAGAGTTTCTCCACTGCGTCTCCTAGAGATGTCAATGACTCCAGCGAGAGTTCGACCCAAGTCCAGTCTGCATCAACCAAAATTGATGTTTTATTAGAGGATTTTAAGCCTTTCATTTCGGAAGGATTTGTATCACTACCCGGTGATTCTACAAGTCTACGACCTATCACCATTTTGAGAGACACAGGTGCCTCACAATCGTTACTTTTAGAGGGTATCTTGCCCTTGTCTAAATCATCATCGACTGGGAAGAGCATCCTGTTACGAGGCGTAGAGCTTGGATGTATAGATGTGCCTCTACATCTAATTGACATAAAGTCAAATCTCATTACTGGACCGGTTGTTGTAGGTGTCCGACCAACATTACCATTGGAAGGCATCTCGTTGCTGTTAGGCAATGACTTAGCAGGTGGAAAGGTGATAGCCGAACCCATCGTCACTCAAACACCCGACTTATCTGCCACACCCGAGGAAGACCTAGAGTTATATCCAGCGTGTGCAGTAACAAGGGCATTGAGGTTGAAAGCATCTCAAGAAGAAAACGTCATCAAAGCCAACAGTAACCAAGATGATGTGGACTTGAGCACCACATTCTTTGCTTCTCTTGAAGAAGAACCAACGCCAAATTCTGAAAAGCCGGCATCAACTCGAAAACAGTTGATTGAGGACCAAAAGAAGGATCCAGAGCTCGCCAAACTCCGAGAAACCGCAATGACATCACAAGAGGCAGAGCTAGCATCAACGTGCTACTACATCCAAGATGATATGCTCTTCAGGAAATGGAAACCTCCAGACGCATCCAACGAAGAAGAATGGAGAATATGCCATCAAATCGTGTTACCAGAAAGATACCGAGCGTACATCATGAATCTGGCTCATGACACACCAATGTCAGGTCATCTCGGCATCCACAAGACATACCACAAGATTATGTCACACTTCTTCTGGCCACGTTTGAAGAAAGATGTCATCCAGTACTGCCGATCCTGTCATGCCTGTCAGATGGTTGGCAAGCCAAATCAAAAGATCCCTGTTGCTCCTCTGAAGCCGATTCCAGCCTTTGAAGAACCTTTCAGCAGAGTACTTATTGACTGTGTTGGTCCTCTCCCAAGGACAAAAGCTGGCAACCAATACCTGTTGACCATTATGTGTGCTTCAACTCGTTTTCCTGAGGCTATTCCTCTAAGGAACATAAAAGCATCAAACATTGTGAAGGCCTTAATCAAGTTCTTTACTCTATTTGGTCTACCAAAGTCCATCCAATCGGACCAAGGAACGAATTTCACGGCCAATCTTTTCAAGCAAGTCATGACTCAGTTGGGCATCAAACACTGCATGTCGAGTGCGTATCATGCCGAGTCGCAAGGCGCTCTTGAGCGATTCCATCAGACTCTCAAGAACATGATCCGAACCTATTGCTTTGAGCACGAAAAAGACTGGGACGAAGGAATCCACATGCTACTGTTTGCAACCCGTGAATCCGTCCAGGAATCGTTGGGATTCAGCCCTTTTGACTTAGTCTTTGGCCATTCGGTGCGCGGTCCCTTGAAATGTATAAAAGAGACTTTGTTGTCACCAACAGCCACTGAAGGACTTTTAGACTATGTAATTAAGTTTAAAACTAGACTTTATGATGCTTGTGTTCTGGCCAAAAATAACTTACAAAACACCCAATCCAGCATGAAACGCTGGTATGATAGAAAGGCCCGAGTTAGAGAATTTTCTCCCGGGGATAAGGTGCTTGTATTTTTGCCCATACCAGGTCAACCCTTGCAAGCCAGATATTTTGGTCCCTATGAAATTGAGACCAAAATTAGTGACCTCAATTACACAATCAAAACCCCTGACCGTAGGAAAAAGACTCAGCTATGTCATATAAACATGCTGAAGCCTTATGTATCTCGGCCAGATCACTCAGATAAGAGTAATTGTGTTTTAAATACAGTCAAAAGTTGTTCAAATAGCCATGTTTCTCCTATTGATGATGATATTGTAAAGGAGAAATTTGGACAATACAAAATACCTAATTCTTTTGTATTACAGAATTTGGATGTAAAACTGTCTCATCTGTCTTCGACAGAAAGGCCAGTTATCATGAAACTCATTAATGAATTTAATGACATTTTTTCTGATGTACCAAAACAGACTAATGTTATAATGCATGATGTAGATGTTGGCGAGGCTACTCCAGTCAAGCAGCATCCTTACAGGGTTAACCCTGAAAAACTTGCCATACTTAGGTCAGAAATCAAGTATATGCTTGAAAATGACCTCATTGAACCAAGTTCCAGTAGCTGGAGCTCCCCATGTGTCTTGATACCTAAACAGGACAAGACTTATCGTTTTTGTACAGACTACCGTAAGGTAAATGCTGTCACAAAGACCGATTCGTTTCCTATCCCTAGGATAGACGATCTCATAGATCGTATTGGTGACGCTAAGTACATCACCAAAATAGACCTACTTTCAGGTTATTGGCAGGTTCCCCTGACTGATAGGGCAAAGGAAATCTCCGCCTTTGTCACCCCTGATGGTCTGTACCAATACAAAGTGATGCCATTTGGCATGAAGAATGCTCCTGCCACTTTCCAGAGAATGATAAATGCCCTGCTTGCTGACATGGAGAATTGCCACGCATACATAGACGATGTAGTAATTTTTAGCCAAGATTTTTCTAGCCATTGTAAACAACTGCATTGTCTTTTTACTAAACTGTTACATGCAAAAATTACTGTAAACCTGAGTAAGAGTGATTTTTGCCAGGCTTCCATCCAATACTTAGGCCATATTGTAGGACAAGGCCAGGTGAAACCTGTAATGGCCAAAGTAGAAGCTATCCAAGCTTTCCCTATCCCTGCTGATCGGAAACAACTCCGAAGATTTTTGGGAATGTCTGGATATTATAGAAAATTTTGCGAAAATTTTTCTGTCATTGCCAGTCCTTTAACAAACCTCCTGAGAAAGAACGTCCGATTTACTTGGACGGATGAATGTCAGAAAGCCTTTAACCAGATCAAGCAGATATTATCTAGCTCTCCCATTTTGATGGCTCCTGACTTCGGAAAACCTTTTAGGTTAGCTATTGACGCCAGTGACACAGGTGTTGGGTCAGTCCTTTACCAAGAAGATAATTTCCAAGTAGAGCATCCTATTTGTTTCTTTTCCAAGAAATTTAATAGACATCAAAGAAATTATTCTACTGTGGAAAAAGAATGTCTTGGGTTGATTCTTTCTATACAACACTTTGATTTTTATATCAGTGGGTCCAGATGGCCACTGGTTGTATTTACTGACCACAATCCCCTTACATTTATCCACAAAATGTCTGGCAAGAATCAACGACTTCTCAGGTGGAGTTTATTTTTACAAGAGTACAACCTAGAACTTAAACACATAAAAGGCAGCGAAAATGTTATCGCCGATGCCTTATCTAGAGTGTAAAAAGTATTTTGATGTATATTTTTTTTATATATATATCATGATAAATACATTCTGTAATGTAAATATTCTTTGTAATTCTAAAAAGATTTCCATTTCGTGTAAATGTAAACTTTTTATTTTTAGGAGGGAGGTGTTACGTATCTAGGCATTGTTTGTTTTTTCTTTGACCTGTTGCGGTCGAGAGACGGGGAGGTTGTCTGCCCCTTGTGTAATAAGTTTTTTTTTTATTTTTTTTATTTTATTCGTCAAGCCACACAGACAGTGACCGGTCCTTGACCTGTGTGTGTACCTCTGGTTGAAAGGAGGGTGTTTTTTTTTTTTTTTTTTTTTTTTTTTTTTTTTTTTTCTTCTGTCTCTTTGAAGAGCGTTCTAGATCTGGGTGTTGATGACTTTCTAGAAATTACGAGAGATCGACGCGCGGTAGATTATATAAGACCGCTCGCGTAACGTTGACAGACAGACATACGGAGACAGCCGTGGGACAGAATAGCGGAGACATTGCGCGACCCGTGCGTGGTATACCATTTATCGTGTAAGTTAATATTTTTTTATGTAAGGCCTTGCTTGCTTGTATTTGTAATTACATTTTCAAACTCTTGTATTGTAATATTTTTATATGTCATTTTTGTAAAAGGGTTTTGGTCAACACCTCAATTCTGTATTGAGTAAATGTTTATTTTTTTTTTTTTTTCTTTCTTGTAATTTTATATTTGATTAAACATTAAGTTGATAGTTTACCTTCCGATTTCTTGTGTCATTCTTTTTTGTTATTCATTGTAAGTCTTTGATTAAATTCAGACTTAAGATAAGTGACACAACTCCTTTTCTATTGTCACGTTCCCCTAGGCAAGCCATTTTAAAAATTAGAATTCAATTCGTAATACGTGACAATATATATACGCTCATTAAAATATTTCGATCAATATGTAATGAATACTTTTTATCCTTACAGAATAAAGCAATTATAGATTCTAAATATAAGTACATGAAGTTGGTAAAATTCGATAATTTTGAATTTATGAATTTATGCTAAAAGCGAACAGCGAAACAAATAGTGTACTGAAATTAAAACCATTGCAGAAGAAAGAAAGTGGAGTGTATAGAACAAAAATATTTTTAAGAATATTCCTTTGCTGTATAGAGCTGATGAGATTTTGTAAAAGCAACTACTTTGCTATTAGTAAATAACGAATGATATGTATTATCTAAATCCACTCACAGTACATAAAATTCTTGTTTGGTGATAAAGCGTGGTCGAGAGGCTAAGTGCGCTTGAACTTGGCTTGTCTTGGCTACCTATGAAGGGGGCTCGAGGTTCGACACCCGACTCGAGCAGAGTTGTGTTTACTGAGCGCCTAAAGACAGCATGGAAAACCTACTCCTAGATACCCCCTTCCCCCACTGGTCCACAAATGAGATTTGACCAAAGGTCATCTGTTTCTGTGGCCTACGGTTTACGAGGATGTCATCTGACCAGCACAACGACCAACCGCCTTAACATTCATAAACTAATGTCAGGTACCCATTTATAGCTTGGATTCGAACCCGGCACCTCAGGTTTGGAAGCCAAGCGCTTTACCGCTCAGCCAACGCGCCTCCCTAGTGAGTCTAGACCTAATTTAAATTAGACTTTCAGATAGTATATCTGTCGACTCATAGTTTTCCCTATGTTTCATATTAGCTAGTAATTCTTATCGCAAAGATATAGATGAAGTGTTGATTTGTACGAAAATCGTTCAAGCCGTTTTAGAGATAAAGTTCCTAGAATTGCTTATGAAGAATTTGCAAGTTGAAATTTGCAAGTTAAAATGTAACTTGCCTTGGTAATGAGATCCTCTGATTGTCTCTGTCCACATAGACGGTTGTTTCTTGTTCAGAAAACAATGTACAGATTCCATTACTGCAGAATAGTCATCAGGATTGTACACAAATATTATACAGGTGAACCGTCATATATTTATTAACTTTAACGAACCTAATAAACCAGATTTTTTAAAAATGTAAATTAATGCTGACACATTTTTACAATGCTTATATCAACGCACTTTCTCTGTCTGTCTGAAAAAAGTGTGAACAAGTATGTCTATTTGCCAGATTTTTTACAACTCAACTGTCTGTCGATCTGTCTGTCTGATAAAAGTAGTTCACATGTTATTTCTCCCACACCCCTTCTCGTATCAAGTGGAAACTTCACACAATTCCTAACTGACATAGGCAAGACATAAATCAATTTAAAAAAACGTATCCAATTACACAATAAATTACTGGTAATTCTTCAGTATTCACAGATATGGCTAAAGTTGTTGGGTTTAGTTCCTTAAAAAAAAACACACAAATTGTTAACGCTACTTTTCCTTTTACGCATTCTTCAGTTCTTTAAACAATGGAACTTTCTATTTGGGTCGTTTGGAAAATAAAGAAATATTTGTCTAATGATTCAAGGATAAAGTCCAAAAAAGGTAAAACTAAATGAAGATGCTGTAGGTCTATATGAATTTCAAACCCTGAAAAGTGTGGTTGAGAGAAAGGTAGATCGAAGTTGTTATAAAAAAAAAACAAGAGTCCAAAGGTGTAATAGCGGATGTGTGTATATATGTGTGTGTTTGTGTGTGCATATGTACGATCAAAAAGCAACGTAGGGTATGTTAAATATTGAATTAAGAAGCCAAATAGAAGTCAGAGATGGTACGGAAAGAAAAACAACTTTTTGTTGTGAGTGAGAGGTCCGGGTGTGGGGGGGAGGGAAAGAAGAAAAGTAAAAGGGATACTAAAATTGATTGATCTAAAGCATTTATGCACACGTATGTTTTGGTTGGGGGGAAGGGTCTTTCTAAATCAAGTCAAAAGTCTATGACGGAGAATTTACAATGGGAACCAATCAACGGGCAAAGCCAGTGTGAAATGTTAGTACTGTAAAAAAAATACAATAAGCGTTTTGGGGAAATACCGGAAATAAAATGCAAAGGTTTTAATATAAAGCATGCGCATTGCAGTGGTCATGTTGCGAGTCTGTGAAAGTTCTTTCTTAGGAAGGACCTAGAACGTAAAAAGGAAAGTGTCTACGAATACGTACAACAGTTGAAGAGGTC